>VWZW01001823.1:898649-986932 GCA_013397115.1 Edolisoma coerulescens
CGCTCCCGAGCGAGGAGCGCGCCGCCCGCTCCCGCGCAGCGCATCCCTGCGGGCGGGCATCCCAGGGCTTGCTCCACTGCCAGCTGGCTCACGCCGTGCCCAGCAAAAGTTCCCCGCTCACGCCGCCATCCATTGAGTGCGGCTGGCGAAAGACTCAGCCTCAGAGGCTCGGGGGAATGTGCAGTGCAAGGGCTGTACCCTCTGGAAAAGCATTTGCTACCTGTGGACGAAGCTGCATTACTAAATTAGAAAGCAATCTGTATCATCAGGAAGCAAGGAAGTGTTCCAAGACCTACACATTTCACATTCCATTTACTGCTGGTCAGAATTCCTTCTGGAGACCTGTCAAAAGTGGGAAGGATTCTGCATAGGATAGACCATAATTTTTTTCTAGTAAAAAAGATACTGCCTTCCCTCACTTTTCTTTCAGCCACTAGAGACTTCAATTCTGCAGCTGGATCCCGGCCAAACTATTAAGTTCTGTGAAAAGCAGCACCAATTTTATTGAGACCCCACACTGGAATAAGCAGCATGGGCTAATCTTGGGGCTGTCATCATTGCAAGTCATGAAGAAAATGGGCTTTCTACTCTGGGAGTTAGGAAATTGTATGAGAACTTCAGACTTTTTTACACCTGGCCTGGCAAACCACAGAGAAAACCTTGAAAATGAAACATCTAAAGACTAAAGAAATGGAAACAAATAGAAAGAAGCAGTGTTTTTCCTAGGACAAGAAATAAACAGAAATTGGCATTTAACTTTGGTTTGTGACATTCTTGTTCTTGATGGTTTAAGAGCTGTTGGTTGATGGTTAGAATCAGCAGTATTGGGTATAGGGTCAGTCTTATCAGTATGAACACCACTGTAGTCTGAACTGGTGGAATCACTGGCAGAGAAAAGGTAGAACAAAAATTTAATTTTGAGTTAGCTACATAGACATTCTCAGCATTTTCTCAAGAAGACTTTTTATTTTTTAACTAGAGATTAAATGTAAGAATACAGCATGTACATATTGTCTTTCTGTTTCTCATGCCTTGTCACTGATGTTCTCTCCAAAAAAAAAGAGAAATTAGAACACTGTGGGGGTCATCCTCCAGGAACAGGCATAGCTCTCATTTACCCCTCAGCAAACAAACAGATTAGTTATGGAGGAAGGTGGTCAATCTACAGCATCCCAGGCACTTCTGTCTCCAACCAGGCTGAAGATTATGTGCCTCCATGGAGTAATACAGCACAGCAGTTTCCAAGTGGCCTTGTAGTTCTTCTCTGCTCTCTGTGCTTGGTGGGCATTTTTTCATTTTGCACATTGTTCAAAACTTGCTGCAGTGATTTCAGAAGTTATGTAACTGTGTCAGATGCTCATATGAACGACAACTATTTCTCTGGCTTTATTTTTCCAGAAATGCTTCTGGCATTGCTTTTCACAGAAACACTGCAACAGAAATAGCTGCATGGCAGTGCTGGAACTTTGCCTTTTTAGGTGCAGTGAAGATAATTTTTTAACTAGCAGGCTGTTATTAGTTTATACCTATGTTTCCATGTGATACATTGTTCTGCTGATTCTATCAGATCATGCTAGGTACTGATTTTACCTACCTCAATTTAAAAAAAAAAAAAAAGGAAAGAGAACTTATTTGTCTTCTATATTTTAATGACATCTCATTTTCCCGGCACCCTGTTCAGTGTTAATGGTCCATCTAAAAGCTCAGTCTCATTATTAAAGCATAAAAGAAGATGGGGAAAGAGAGAGAAGGGAAAGATTGCAGCATGGCCATTGCTCTGAGCCCCCTCTGCCAGATTTACCCATGGTCTGACCAAGCTGACTTAGATCAGTGTGTGATGCTACTGAAGGTCTGCAGAGAGAAATGATTGTCTCAAAGCGCATTGCAAACATGGAGTCAATTCTACAGAAAGACACCTCTGTGAAGAAAGAAGGATGATTCCTTATTTAATCAATGATGGGAAAAAATGAAGCCCAGAAAGGTTAAGTGACTCGTCAAGGTCACACAGAAGAGGTTGATCCTGCTCACTGCAAACCTTGCTTTAAGGTTAACAGCAGTGAGATTAGGCCAAATTTAGAAATGAAGTTGGCATAAAATTCGGACTGTAGAGCTACACTGACCTTTCCACCACAAGGGCACACTTCTTTGCAAAAGCAAAATTATTCATCAGATGACTTGTCTGCTTTTCTATCTAGGTACAAAACCTCTGCATGAGACATCTAGGTGACCTCATCCTGCATCCTCCATATACACACATACACTGTTAGGCAACAAAAACTTGTGTAAAATAACCTAATTTATTGCTTTTGTTATTATTTTTCCAAGCAGTAATGGTTCAGAAAAAGAAAAATTATTTCTTCAACTCTTGTGAAAAATGCTCTGTGAAGTAGGGAGAAGGCCTACAGTATAAAAGAGGAGAACAGGCAACTGTTTGGCAATGACAGTCTTTCATTCAGATCTTGTCATGAAAACTAAGCTTGCATTTCAATACAATATTCTTTTCAAAGAAAAATGCAGCCTTCTCTAAGTGTATAAAGCTAATCACAACAATTCATTTTCGAGTGAATTAAACACTCCAAATGACCTTTATTTTTGTTCAATCTGATTTGGTAAGATGTTTCTGTTCTAAGCCAAATTGTCACCTTTTCATTTGATTTGACAGTCTGGCTGTTGAACTGAAAAAATCCATTCATCACCTAGTTTTATTATGATTTTACAGATGAGGAAATGAATTTCAGAGAAATCATGTTTATTCTTCAAGCCAGCACAGAAAGTCTGTGGCAGAGCAAGAAATTGGATCAACACCACCAAACCTGTGCTAACATCATTGTGCTTTCTGTGCCAGCATGTCTGCAGGGGTTTGGTTACCTGCAACAGATGAACCAAACAAATGAATTAAAAGGAAATAGGTAGAATGGTGTGATCAAAATAAGTAGCTTTTCCCCTGACAGCATCAATTAGCTTTAGGAAGGGAAGATGGAAAAAAAGAATCACAGCAATGGCTCGCTGCTCTGCACAAGAAGCTTGCCCGGTTCTGCCAGACACCCAAGGTATCTGTGATAAGAACCATCCTGCTGCTCTTTTGGCATGCACATGCCAGAGTAAACTGGTCAGCACCCCGATGGCATGGGAGAGTGCACACTCCAGCTGTATAAAGCTGTGTATCCACCCTGTGTACATTCATGTCCGTGAACAAGAAGGGCTCCCAAAGTGCTCAGCTATCCAGATTAATATTAGATCAAATTGCAACAGATCCTTCTCCTCAAGCTTTCTCTCTCTTATGGCTCTTGCTGTTATTTCTGCATCACTTTCTGCTACAGTCAGGCTGTTTAGTTTTCTCCCACAGCTTAAAATATAAAAGCTGTCAGGGATTTCTTTGCACTGGGCCATTTCAGGGTTAATATTCCACTTCTGCTCCTTGCCCCTTTTCAATCTGGTTTAGATTTCCCTACATGCCAGGCTTGTTTCGCTGAAGACAGCTATGAAACATAAAAGGAGGAACATCAGAGTCTCCTGAAACAACCTGAGAGCTGGCCGCAAGTCTAGTGGCACGACTTGAAAAGATGGCAATGAAAAACAAACACACCTCAAATTCCCCAGCTATACAGACACCATTTAAGCATATCACAAAGCATTGTGTGAACTACTGCTCTCCTTCCAGTCCTGTTTTCAGCAAACATTTAATTTGCAGAGCTATAGCTCTGTATAATGTGTTATGACTTAGGAGTAAATCCAAATCACAACATTTGGAACCAGCATCAGCATACCCTGAAAAAATCGTGTGTGCTTGTACAAGGAATGTTTTAGATCAACTATTTTCCAAGTTCCTTTATCCTCACCTGTATTTTAACCATGAAGGGAATCTTTTACTTCTGGGTTCAGAAGTGCTTGGACCTCAGAATGGGAATTCAGAGCTCAGCAAGGGACTCTGGGCAGTGGCACAAATCTGCTCTCAGAAATCATGGTGATCCCCTGTGACGCCTGAAGTGTCCACCTAAAAAACAGACTAGACAGGAATAAGGGAATAAAGGTAGATATTTATTTGAAGGGCCTTCAAAGGTACACCCAAGATGGACCCTGGGTCACAGGTTCTTCACACTTTTATAAGTTTGGTCCATTTTCATATCAGCGTTAAGTCTCCAGGTAAAATTTCAGTTAATGATGTAACTACCCCAAGTTTGCCCTCCTCTTCAGAGGCCTCAGTTTACACATTTTGGGGCCTGGGACAATCTAGGTGTCCTTGGAGAGCAAACCTAGAGAGGTTTGTTATTTCTAACTAGCATGAGAGAACAGCAGCTCACAGGCCACAAGAAGCTTCAGAGTTATACACTAGGCAGAACAGGATTTGAAAAATATAAAACTTAAAACCTAAGGCATCACCTGCAGCATGATTGCAACAGTGTTGTCTCAATGGGCTGGTCAACTAAATGGGAGTCATAAGCTCCCATTGGGGCACGCCGGTGCAACAACAACTGTTTACTCCTTTCCACCACACACACAGCATGAGAAAGCTTTTAGTCATGTGCAGGAAACCTCCCTCGCACTCACTTGCAAAGACAAGCTCTTCCACCCACAGCAGCATGTGCTCTGCAAGGCAGCCCCCAGCTGGAATTAGGCCCAGAGCTGGAATTAGCTAAAATGAACTGAAAGAATTTTCTTCAAGGAGGATAAGCATGTAAAAAATCAAAAAGTAAAACATGAGAAGGGCAAGAAAGCAAACAAAAGGAAATAAGCACTGAAATAGCCACAATACTTGTGCTGTAGGGTGGTGTTCCCACTCCAGGGTGTGTTATTTCAAGATGATGCAATGCAAAGTCATCAGGCCAGCGTTGGAGGGAAGGGGACTCCAGAGTGGTGAGGAAAGGCAGTGCCCAGGTCAGGCTGGAAGAGGACAGTTCTTTAAGATATCATCAGAAGAAAATACCTGAAGCATAAGTGTTAACTCTGGCAACTGACCGTCAGTGCTTGCAACTGATGGCAGGGTAAGAGAAAATAAAAAGAAGAGTGAGTGTTAAATAGCAATGTATCAACTTGGACAACTGAGTCTTCACCCCTCTTGGAAACACTACAAGCTGTATTTTTTGTTTCTCCTCTTCTCTAAAGATATGACAGATAAAACACACTGTAACAATCAAACACATGGACTAAGATTTATGGGCTGTTCTCAGTCATACTCTTGGGTAGTTAACAATGACCAAAAAACCCCTTATAGAGAAAAATTACTATAGTTATCTCCTAGAATTAAACAAATGTTTGGTTTTTGGTTTCTTTTTTTTTTTTTTAAATACCATACTGGTCCAAGATTCAAATACTACCTTTTGGTCTTATCTTAAGCATTATCCCCTCAGACAACCTTCTTAACAAAAGAAGGAGAGGCATGTTTACATTTACCATACTTCTTAGACAGAGGCCAGTCTATCATATCCTGCTCTTAAAACGAAGGAACGATGTCTGCTACCTCTTCTCTATCCCTGGTTCCAAAGATGGTATTCCTCCTTTTACAGCCAGGTTAGTTTTCCTGACCACCAAGAGTTGCTACCTGGCTGAAGGCATTCTAATGGTTTCATGACTGAGAGACTTCAGCAGCTGCCCACCAGAATGTGAATGACACCCAGCCCTGCGAATCCACCTGCAAATTATTAGCTTCTTGCATGAGTAAATCCACTGAAATAATGGAATTCATGAGTAGCCCCATTACAGTGTTCACAGAACTGAAACATAAGCCAGGAAACATTAAGTCAAATGCACTTTTGGTTTAGTTGTCTGTATAGGCAAGCAAAAAATATCTACAAAGCAAATCCCAATGTCTCTATTACTAACACTAACAAGACAAGCCTCACTGAAATAGCCCTGATATTTTCAACTGCAGCTTCTGAATAGAGAGACCTTAGCACAGAAAGGAAGAAAGGTGTGACCATAACATCATTAATCTGATCAGTACGACAAAAAGTGGTGGTTACAAACACAGACTTAAAAGTTACCAGAAATATACTGATCTTCTATTCATTATAGACTTTTACTCCTCACTGGACCTATTTATGCCACCTGGTGCAAGAGAGCAATAGAGACAACATATTGAGAAGCACAGGTAACACAAATGCACTTAGTGTGATGGAGAAGATGGGAATTGAGGTGGAAATGTGGGAATCTAGTTCCAGAATCTGATTGTCAATCTTTGTTATTTGAAAGTCTTGCATATATGCTCTCTACATAACATGCTAGATGCAGACAGAGGATAACTTTAAATTAGTTCAAGCCTGTAAAGGCCTCTTCAAAATATAGGAAAATTCAGTTGTTCAGGGGCCAGTAAAACATTATAGCCCCACAAGTCTTGTGACAACTTAATTACAGACACAAACAATATTTCCTATGGAAACCAGCTTGCACACAGGACGGACACTTGAAAGGAGCAGAGTTAAAGCTGAATGGGAAACTTCTAGGTCAGACATTTCTAGTACTTGATTTTGCAGCCTAAATAACAATGCTGAGATGTAAGCAATTTTATATGATAATTAATGATGTAGGAATTACTACAGTTATTGAGCTCGGCATGTTGCTTCAGGAGAGGTTTTCAGAACTCAGCCTCTGAAGATGAAGTGCAGTTTTTGTTTTGTAGTTTCTTTCATGCAAACTATGTCCCCAAAATGTCAGAGTTAACTGAACTGTCACAGAGTCAACTGAGCTGTAGAGATCATAACAAAGGAAAAGAGGCAGAGGCAATGGAGGAAAAACCCCAACCCCTAACTGTTTTCTTATGAGTTAGAAAGGAGATAAAAAGACCATGCAGTGACAGAGGTGAGTGCTCTATCAACCTTTTAAATAATTGTGTTTTACCAGGTATTGAGCATAATATTGTAAAATAATGACATGTAAGTGGGACTATAATAGCTCAGGGAGAGACAAAAGGGTAAAAATGGAAAAACAGGAATTCTGACAGTGAAGTGCTGAGGCACTCTGTCAGTGACTGCTGGGCTTCAGACAATAGTTATATCAATCCCTGAACTTTTCAGCCCCACTTCGTTATTTCACACACACAGAGACCTATTACAATCATAGTATTGATATACTACTCTTTACTACCTTGTGTTCACAGCTGTGGAATAGCATTAAAAAAATACAAGCAAAAACATCAGACAAGTCAAGTTACCAACAAGTCAAATAAAAAGTTTCCAACCCTCCCCCTCAGTACGTCTAAGAAGAAAAACAAAACAAAACCAAAAAACACACCAAGAAAAACACAAAAATCCAATGAAAATTATCACCAGAATTTTTAAGTAAGACCCAGCACATACAGTTTTATAAATAAAAGTGCTGAGTTACAGAGCTTACATGAAATGCACGAGTATATACAAGAAACAACACTCTAAAATATAACACAGACTTCTTTTAGAGAGATATCACACTGCAACTCTTTACTTCTGCATAAACAACAACAACAACGAAAAAAAAAGGTGCAAGGGTAAGCATAATTAATGTCAAGTATGCTCTTCAGCTCCAGCAGAGAAAAGTTGCAAACAAACTTGCAAACCAGCCCTTTCATGAAGCTCCCACATTTAAAGGGACTGCTTCAGATGGACATCTCAGGCAAAGGTCTTCCAAGATGGTCCCATGATAGTCCCTGGGGTAAATATAGTCTGCATTTTCCTATGGGAGAATTACATTGTTATTCTGGACAGTTTTTCATCAAAAAAAGAGAGAAATTGTGAATATCCGTTGTTGTCTTTGAAAGGCTTTCATATTTATTATTGATTACCATCAATCCCACTAAAATTGTGAGTGCAAGGGTGTCTAAAATTTGAGTTGCTGAATAGACACAACTGTTATTAGAGAAACAAAAGTATTCGTGTAGCGTTAAAAATAAATATGATCTTGTGCTTGCTTGAGCAACAACCTGGAATGATTCTTCCATAAATTGTGATGGGACTGGAACAGCTTAGCATGTGAAATAAGTGTTTCTTTAGACACATTTTGATAGGAGGTAGACTGGTATGTCAGTGGCTAGATGGGAAGAAGTCAGGGTGAGAATTTTACAATTTTTTTCTGCAGTTTCCTCATATTCCCCAGTTAGAGGTGAGTATTGGGTTCTGAGGAATCAGAAATACTTCATTTAAAAAGTTAAAAAAGAATAAAGACATGCACATTTTTCAAAATGCATTATCAGCTTACTGACTGAAAGTCTGTATTTATTGTTTGTTTCTAAAGGAAAGCAGTATGGTCCACATCAGACATCCCCAGGCTTGGTACACTCCTCTTACCCCATTCCAGTGAGAGATCTGTACCATGGCAGGAGTCAGAACAGCTTTTCCTTCCTCTGGAGCTGTCTGCTGATACACACACAGGAAAAGAGACACTATTCTAAGCTATTTTGGAAGTAGCCCATTTCTAAAGCCATTCAACACACAGCTTTAACAGGGCACTACAGAGTAAACCTATATGCCTGGTCAATATGATAGTCTGTTAATTTGGTAGCAGGAAGAAAATTTATATTCTGAACCTCTAAGTCTTCAATATTTCAGGAACATTCTGAGGAAAACTTGGGAAAGCTGTTTTGAAAGTGCCAGACAAACCCAACAAATTTTAGAGATGGACTCTGTGTTCGGTGGGAACCCCAACAGAGAGCTGTGTTATAGTATCTACTTCCCACAGATGTAAACTTATGCAGTAAATACCCAAAGTCAGGAACACTGAGGTTTCAGGTGCAAGCAGTCATCTTCCAAGCAGACAGGAGTAACAATGGCACCAGTTCTGCATTGCAGTCCCCACTGGTGTCCTACTGGGAACAACAGGACCTGAGCTCTCTCTCTTTGTTCATGCCCTTGGAGTTCTAACAAGATCGCAGGGAAGACAGCTCCGCAAAATTGTAATATGTCATTCAAATGGTCTCAAATAATTGTTTTAACTTACAGGAAATTATTTTCCTCTATGAGACATCCCCATCCCAATTCTCTACCCAAACAGTATTGTTATAGGAGTTTCCATTATCAAAGTGTTCCTTGGCCTCTGTTGGCAGCCTCTAAGCTGTCCTATCATTCTACTGGTGGGTCTTCCTTCTTCATCTTTAATATCCCTTAGTCTTAAAATAAGCAAAGCAAAAAAACCAAGCAAACAAACACAAAAAGCTCCAAACGAGGACCCCAAATCAGAGCACAATAATTTCATTTACTTTCTAAGTTTCTGTCCTTTTTTAAAATACCTAGTCCAGGAAATCCCTTCCTACTCAGTTTTAGAGGAAGGCATTACAACAGCTTTGCTGTACCTTGAGAAGTTCTGCCCATGAGGGAAATATATAGATTCTGGGATTCTTCTGACACAGACTGATTCCCAGTCAAACTGCAGAGAAAAAAGACAGCATCAGTAACTTTGAAAAAGAGGATAAAGCAAGAGCATAAGTTCAGGAATTAACAGCTTTGGTTCGTTTATAGCAGCTGAAGGATTTATAACAGTACACCTTGTGTGAACACCTCTAAGAATATATTTTTTATCTTTAATCTATCTGTTGATACCATTTCAACTTTTACTTTACACCACTGTGTTTTATGTTTTCATCATTCTGCCTCTTTCTGCTTCCAACAAGGTGGGATTTTCTGAGCACATCATCAAAAAGTTGAAGGCCAGCCTCACCCGATTCCCTGAGGGCTGCTTTGGTCCATACACAGATCCACAGCTTCTCTGGGAGGATTGCCCCCACTCAGCCTGTATGGATCTCCTGTGGGGATTTCTGGTTTCCAGGTTCAGCTGCAAGTGAACCCTTCCTGATAAGCAGGTTGTAGAACTAAGGAATACTTTAATTTGAGAACAACAACAACAAAAAAAATTGTTTCTTTTGCCTTCCTTGAGATGCTTTACCAGATGAAAGCCTGTACTAACAGGTAACTCACTAGACTCAGAAGATTCAGGTCAATTCCCACTTCATCAGCAGACTCTGTATGTGACCTCCTTAATCTATTCCACAGTACTATTTCACACCTGTGAAATGGAAAAATTCCCTGCATCAAAATGATGAGAGGAGAGAATGCATCAAGGATTGTGAAATACTCAGGTGTCATGGTGAGGGGGAACTTACAAGCACATAGACAGTGATACTTCATTTTAAAAGCTGACCCCTGCTTCTGTAGCATTCATAGTCCTTGCTCCTTTGGACTCATCCATTTATACCTTATGATTAATATCAGTAATTCAGCATTTCTATTACCCCCTACATTATTATAGGAAATACCAAAAAACAATTAAGTCGCTCAAAGAGATGTTTATTGGCTGGGATTTTACATTGAGATTACAGCATTTGGGCCATAGGTCTCTCATGCATTTAGAAGCATTCTTCCCCTGGGTGGCCCCTTCATTGCTTTACTATATCATAATTAGACTAAATTGCATCTGGAAAAACAAAATGCTGGACATTTTATGATGCATTATTCTTGGGCTGGATTTGTTTTGCTTATTCACTGAGTAATTTGTGAAACTCAGTAATTTGCCATGGATATCCCAGTCATTAGCGCAAATTATTCTCCTTCTACTGTATTTGCTTTTAATTGCCTTTTGAAATTAATTCATTTTAACTTCTTAAAAATAATTTGTTACGGGATGTTATTTTTCTTAAGAGGGTTTAATTCCTTAAAAGAGTTCTAGGATTGTGATTAAGATGCATATTTAGAGGAAGCATTCTTATATATTCACCTTGGAAATTCATGCTTCGTGTATTAAGAATCAGTATGTGCCACATGCTGGGCCACACTTAAATTGCTTGTTTGGGGGAAAACAGGCTCATATTTCACTGCCCTGTAAACTAGAAGATTATCCAGCACACCTGGGGCAGCACTTACACTGCAACCATACCACATTACTTTCTAGGGAAAAAGCATTAAGGGATGGCCAGGGTTTTCACCCTGAGGATCACACTGAAATCTTGGACATCTTCGTAAATCCAGGACACTTACACAGATTTTTTTTTTACCAGTATGTCTCATATATTAATCAATTTATTGGGAGAGGTATAGAAAGTGCTTCTTCCCCCATTTGGATAATAAAGTTGTATTACGATGAGACAAATAATCTAGTGGAGTGGAGATTAACACTGAACCTTGAACCTCAGCTGTAATCACCTGACCAGCACAGCCTCCTTTTGTGCAGCTTCTGAACCAGTGAAACTTAGAGCATCCATGAAGACCTTGGCAGAACAAACAGCTCAACAGTTTAAGTGAGCAATCGCAGAATCAGAAGGAACAGAAAAGCAGCTCCATATCACTAAAAATATTCTCTGAGCTTTGATAAAGCTCTAACTACATTTCAGGTCATAGGGCCCACCCACCTCCTGGTGACATTATCATGTGATAAAATATGACACTCTTTACACAGAGGTTGAAGCCTTTTTCTTGTTTGTTTGTTTATTTGTTTTAATGACAATTCTGGTTATTAATTAAATATGTACTTAGGAGGGACCTGAGTGCAAGCTTTTACTCTGGTGGCTCCAGTCACATTAAAATTTCAGCCATTAAAGTCAAAAAAATTAGATTTTTGGAAGGTGACACTGTGATTAAAAGGGAAAATAATAATAATAATAATAATAATGATGATAATAATAATAATGGAAATTTGCTTTGAATAATGACTCCTTTCGGTGTAATGTGCCTTGGGCTGTTTAAACCACTGAATGTCAGTATTTGTCTTCCTTTCAAATCCACCTATATCCAATCTCAATAGATTTGCCAGCAGGTATCTATCTATTCATGACCTTTGGCTACTCAAAAGTCTCAGTGAGACTTTGAGTACCATAAGGCGTCTTTATATCACTTATTTAAATTTGGAGGTGTGGGTATGCACACACACAATACAACATCTGCATACAAGGCAGTGGCATAATTCTAAGGCTCTTGCAGATGAGCCAAAGAAAAACCATCCTCATGACATGCACCAGTGCAACTGGATGATTCTGAAAACCAAGGTGAGAGAAGCCAGACATCACATCCACAGATTTACCTTGTTCTCATGTGGCTGGTGACCACAGCAAGTAGTAGCTCATTTAGTTTATTTATTAAGCACTGGGAATGCACTCCCAAGTGCATGTAATACTGGGAAGAAAAGGAGACTGCACTTGCAGGAATTTTTAGTGTAGGAGAGAGCAAGCAGCAGCTGAGATGCAAAGGAGCAAATAAGCACACTTCAATGTGCATTGTTAGTGCCAACAAGGCTGCAGCAGCTGCAAAAGCCATTCGGAAGGAAAGTTTGGAAAGGAAGGGTAAAAAAGTAGTTCTTACATCCTTACTGGACATCTTTCCTTTTCTCTTTTCTCCTCTCCAAGTTGGGGGAAAAAAAAGAGTTTGCTTTTGTCAGCACTTAGCAGAAATCTCTTTGGGAGGAAAGCAAGAAAATTGTTAGTCTCTAGGACATTTTTTATTAATTTTATGTTTCCTAAATAAAATAAAAAGGCTTCTGGGCAGTTGACACATTGCAATTTTTGTTTTGCAGAGATTCTATTTCTAGTCCTGACTCTTTTCTGAGTAGGCTTTCTCACTAATGGCAAAAAAGGAGTTGAGGAAAAATATTTGTGGATGTGGAGTTATTTACAGATTTGTGCACAGAAACTGAAAGCCTAAACACCTAAATCTAATGCAGAAGGTAGAGAAAGCTACCAGGTTGTGAGCTTTTAAGACAGTTGTAATGCCATTAGGTAGAAATGGACTGACTGACTGAATTATAACAAGACAAACTGAAAATCCAGCAAGAGCAACATACCAAAGAAGCATAAAAATGGCAGTTGGAAGCAGTGCAGCAAGTCAAGAACTATGTTTACAGATGAGGATTAAAAAAAAAAAAAAAAGAAAAGCAGAGTATTTTTACAATGTATGATTAGGAACACCAGCCAAATTACTTCCAAGAAGAATATCCTGTTTACAGAGATCTCTAGAGATTCTCTGGGTTCATTCAGCTGACTGTATTGTACAACCACTTCAGTTTAGTTTTCTATCTTCCACATTTGCAGTATATTTGCAGCAGTTAGCCATTCTCTGAGCATAATTATTCTCTGAGCAGCAAAGAAATTTCCCCTTTTCCTTACTCAAAAAATCTTAGGAGAATAACACATGCCCAGAAGGTAAGAGCTCAAAGCAGAATTAAGCTGGATGTCTGAAGATGGGAACTACCTGACAAAACCACAGCTTGTGTAGGAGGACAACTGCATTACTCTGTTATATGTTCACAGTGTATTTCTTCCCAGCAGCTGGGTTTTCTCACTCTTCCCGCAATCTAGAGCATATACCTGTGTTTGCTACAGCTCTAACCATAAATTAAACTGTAAACATAGTTCTGGGCTTGGTACACTGGAAATATTCATGAAAGTGCTTCATTTTGTTGTATAGATGCAGACAGAGTATCTAGAAGAAAGAGGTAGCTGTTTCTCTATTGCTTTATGAAGTTTTTCACTTCTGACAAGTGGATGAACTAATCTGGGAACTTACTGATGTCCCTGCAAGTTTTCAATGCAATTATTAGTATCATCTGCACTAACTGCTTTGGGAAGGGTTTTTCAGCCCCTCTTGTAATTTTGATAGTGGATGACTGCACCCATATAATGGTTAGAATGTAGTACAATTTGAAGAATTAACATTTGAATGGTGTTTGTGATTTTCAGACTGAACAGGAGCTAATTAAGAAGTCACAAGTTCCAGGAGATGGCATTTCTTGCTACAGCTTTATGTCCTGGTTTTCAAGTGCAACCAGGTAGAGCTGGATAAGGAAAACTGGAAGGTGATGTATCAGAAGAGCCATTTGTATTTCTTTCCCTGAATCTGTGTTTTTTATTCTAGTTTATCTTCCATCACAAAATTGATGCCAGCTTCTGGTTCCTCTTTCTGGTTATTCCAGGGCGGGTAGAGGAAGAAGATGCCCAGTCACACACTTTTTTCCTTTGGTCACACACTCCGAGCTGGAGCAGCTCATGCAGCATAGAAATAGCTTTTGTAGAGTTGTTATTATCAAGCAGTCTGATAGGTGACCTCATTGCTCTCTACAGCTTCCTGAGGAAGGGGAGTGGAGAGGGAGATGCTCATCTGTTCTCCTTGATATCCACTGATGGGATTGGGTGGGAAAAATTCAAATCTGCATTAGGGGAAGTTTAGACTGAATATTAGGAAGCATTTATTTACTGAGAGGGTGGCCAAGTACTTGAACAGGCTTCCAAGAGGGGTGGTTGATAAAACTTGAGGATATGACAAAGAAGTAATGAGGATGACAAAAGAATCAGGCAGAACAAACTGAGTGTCCTGGTTACATGGTGTACTGGGTCCATTCAAACAAAATACAATTGCTGCAGTGAAAGAAATCAGTGAAGAAACATCTGGAGAGAAGAGATAGGGGCCCTATCAGCACTGTATCTTGGGAGCTGTGTCCTAGAATGCTCAAAGAAGTGACTCAAAGAAAATTTTGTGAGTTATGTTGGACAAGCCATGGTGAACACCAAACTGGGGTAAGAAATGCTGGTGCATTTCTCATGCTTTACATGCTAGAGCATGGAGACTGCATGGGGAGAAATTATTTACCTCTGTTACATTCATTATGCTGATATTAGAAAACTGCATGCACTTTTAATAGACGCATTTAAATCTATTTTAAACACTAGAGGTGTGGGAGGGTAGGGAAATGACAGATAAATTCCTTCATGACTGGAGAAAATATTTTACAGTAGCAGAAGTAGGAAGTTCAGTCTGCTTATTTTATCAGTAAAATAGATTGACAGCTGACTTGATGCCAGCATATAAATATCTTCATAGGAAGAAAATGCAAGGTGCCAGAACAGTATCTTTCTTTTTAAAGCAAGGACAGACACGGATACAGTATTTGGAAAGAGAAACCAGACAATTTGAGATAAAAAACAAACTTTTTTTTTTTAGACAAAAAATATGGTTAACCCACTAAAGGGAATTACAAAGGAAAAGAGTGAATGTTTCCAAATCAGGACTAGATATCTTCTTTATATTTTTGTATTTTAGTGAACTCTAAACTTGAGCTGGGACATGGGCAATAAGGTGAAAGTCAATACCTGGTAAGGGTTGGTTTGCCAGCATACATGAGAAAATGGTTCTTGCTGACCTGAAACACTGGGTCCAAACCTTTCCCCTTGCCCATGATGGGCATCCTTAATTCCCTTTGTATTTGTATGATCTTCACAAAATCACCAAATCACTTAGGTTGGAAAAGACCTTTGACATCATTGAGTCTACCCTATGACCTAACACCACCTTGTCAACCAGACCATGGCACTGAGTGCCACATCCAGTCTCTTCTTAAACACCTGGAATAGAGATTACACATATCCTTTATGGATAAATTTCAAGAGTGGAAATTTATTGTCCGTTTTGCACTCTTGATTTAGATGTCTGGAAAGAGCAAAGGAGGGGTCAGAAGCCCCTATTTACTGTTTTGGAAATCATTCTCTTGTTCAATAACCTACTGGGGAAAAAAAAAAAAACACCAAAGAAACGAGTACCAGTAGGAGAAATACTAAGACAACTTTAATGAAAGTTACCAGGGAAATACTATTTCAATGGCTTCTACAGACTTTGTAAACATACTGTTTTCAAGCCCTCTGTTAAACAGAACAACAGCAAAAGCTGTAGCTAGTCCTATTTTAGTGGCTTGAACAACAGTAATAACAAAAACAGCAGCTTTGCTTTTCCCTTCCAGAAAGCAGCAATGTCAGCTAGAATTGGCAGCCAGCTGAAAATAAAGCGAGGCCCCAAACAGCTGAGAGACAACAGCTGACATTTCCCACACTGCTGTACCTCTAGGCTTCTTTCCCTGTAATTCTGTGCAAAACTTGCCAGCTTTTTGCTGCTATTTGGAAACGGGATTAGGGCAAGTAAAAGTGAACCAGGAGTTCAATAATTTGTTCCTCTGCCTTTGTTTGTCTGGTTACTTTTCCAGAATGACAGGATGCATTTCAATTGACGCAGTTGAGTCTTTGCATGTCCTCATTGCAACCTTTCTATGGAACTTTCTTGTTTCCTCTTTTTTTTTTTTTTTCCCTGTAACCTTTGCTTTTAATGCTACATTTTAGTGGTAGTAACTGTGTTTTTTAAGCATGAACAATGTCCTTTGGGACATTTAAGACACAGGGAGAGAGACTATTTACAAGAGTATGTAGTGACAGGACAAGGGGAAATAGCTTCAAACTGAAAGAGGGCAGGTTTAGATTAGATATTAGGAAAAAATTCTTTACCGTGAGGATGGTGGGGTACTGGAACTGGTTGCCCAGAGGCTGTGGATGCCCCATCCCTGGAAGTGTTTAAAGCCAGGTTGGGTGGTGCAACCTGGTCTAGTAAAAAGAGTCACTGCCTCAGGCCAATCTACATTTCTATGAAACAGGTCTCAGTTCTAGGCAATTTTTATTGGAAACAGAGAATACAGTTCAGAGGGAAAAAAAAACCAAAAAAACCAAAAAAACAAAAACAAAACAAAAAAAACCCAAAACCAAAAAAAAAAAAAAACCCAAAAGGAAAAGAAAACCCTAAAATCAACCACCCTGGCTGATCCAGAGAATAATCTTCTAGCCAACTGACTTTATTTCTAGTATGACCACATACTGGACAGAATGTTATGGAGGGTCAGATGCAACCACCCATGCTGGAGAGAAGCTCTGCAGATTCCAGTAAAAACTGCTTATTGCATAAATTAACATTACCAAGGGAGATATTACCAAAATCAGTCACATAACAAGGGAACGTATTTTTACAGAACTGGATTGGCATTAGCAAGCTTTGCAAAACAGAAATGGGATTTTGAATACAGACTTGTGTACAACTACAGCTGAAAGGAATTCAGAAGAGAGAGGAGAAAAATTTTAAAAAGGTTTCATTACAGAAAATGTAGACGTTAAGAAGGAAAGATAAAAGTACATATACAGACAAAGGATCTGTAAAGAGCACTGAAGGGAATGAGCATTGCCTTGATTTATTGAAGAAACAGGGTCTGGATGAGGCCCCCTGAATTACATATCCAGAACAGCAGTCTAAGGTTATTTGAGCTCTTGCACTTCTGATAGACAAGGATAAGATAAGACTTCAGTTGGAAAGAATTAGAGCAATAAAATAAAAACCTGTGCTGGAGACTAAAGCAAATTTCTGAGAAAGAAAACCAGAATCACAATTTTATCATTAGACTTTGTGTTAGGAGACAAGACTGTAGCACCCAATGTGCCTTTGAGAGAGCCTGGGAAATGAGGACGGGCAGGATGCTAGGGGAATTTGCATCAGTGGAGGAAAAAGTGAACTGGAGGAAGGATCCTAAATGAGACTATTCAAAAGCCCTATGGATCAGGGCTCTGCAGAAGGCTACCCAGTTTCAAGACAGGGATGGTGCACAAATAGATGAGATCATTCACAATTTCAATGAAAAGGCAAGCTGACAGATTGTTTTAAAACACAGGTGACTGAAAGGTGCACCTAGATTGTTACTTCTTTAAAGGATGAGTTCTCATCCTCTCCCATTAAAGATGTTTTGAATTAACTCCCCTGAAGTAATACATTTATAAGTGACTAAGTATTCATTTAAAACATGCCAGTAGGACTAAGGAATTCAAATTGAAATATGGTATGCAGGGGGAAGACTCAACAACAAAAAACCAGTTTATTAGTATAAAAGAAGTATGGAAGAAAGGTGCTGTAAGACAAAAAGAAGTCAAAGTCAGAGTAAATATGGTAGAAGAAAAATCCAATAAAAATAAAGATGATGACTTAAGCACCATTCAGAGAGAACAACTGGGGTTTTGACAGAAATCAGTAGAAAGGGGGACTGTACCAAGGACAAATAAAGATGAGCCCAGAGAAATAATCAAAAACACAGCGAAGACATCAAAATGCTTTAAATCTTTTTTTTTTCCCAGTTAACTGTTCTTAACAAAAAAATCAAGGTTTGCTTTAATTAATTTTGCTTTTTTTCCCCTTTTGTGATAAAACTGAAGAACAAAATACTCAATCTTTTTGGTTTTAATATAGCATTTTACTTCAACTTATTCTCAAGGGCAAAGTGGAAATGGAAAAGGACTTCATTTTGAAGCAAAAAAAATGTTATATTGATTTTTGAAACTAGTGTACCTGGTTACTTTTTTAGCTACACAACCCAAAAATTATATCATATTTTTAAATATGAAGAGATAAGAAAGATGGTATTAAAGAAAAAACCTACATGTTTGGAAACTACCAAACTTGCAAAGTGAATAAGCAAGGGCTTCATTTCTTAGAGGTTGAGAGTATTAGAATGAACAACCCCGGTGTAAGTCAATGAGTAGCAAAATGCAGAATCAATCTTTCCAGCCTTACTAGTCTAATGCAGCTCCAAAATCAGCATAATGTAGTGAAATCAGTCAGCAGATCGTCACACACCAGGGTTCTTAGGAAAGTAAGTCAGAGCCAACTGTGTCCTGACTGGCGTGTGTTTTTTTCTTGGCAGCCAATAGCAGATGCTATAAGAGAACTCTGGGCTGCTTTGCATACAGCAGGGCTGAATCCAGGATGCATCCTGATTACCTCTGTTATCCAAATGGATATTTGTTTCTGAGAGTGTCTGGGCTGTAACATGTAAGTGTGAAATAAATGAGAAAAGCATACAGGATTTAGAGACAGGAAACTCCGTGGAGACAAATGGAAAGGTAATTGCACAGGAGAACAAAGGGATTTATGTAAATGCACCCGGGTACCTTAGGTGAGCATTTCAGTGACTGCATCTCCCCATGCAAGGGAATTCAACTTTTGAACTCTCTCTCCCAACACTTTCTTTTTAATCTTTGTTTTTTCCACAGATTTCTGGCTTTAATTGTGCAGATCTGAGACCTTAAGGATGTTGTTTTCTGTTAATGATGATACACAAAGCTGACATGAGGTCAGAACTTAATTAATTTCAGCTCTTTTACTACTTCTAGAAGGCAGCAGGAGAGGGGAAAAGATGAATACTTTATGTCTTTTGAAAAACCAACAACAATTATTTTAAATAAAAAGACCTTCTCTCTCCAGGAGTAACAAAAATGTAGTGTACAGAAATAGATGGCACAATTTGTGACTGTGTGAATTTTTTATGAAGATGTATTTCCACATTTGCTTCTCCTGAATCATGTGAGTTACAAGCATGGTTTCTGATAAGTATCCTATTTTTGTGGCTCTGACTGTGTACTGCTAATTCCATTTTCAAATAATGTATCCTTAAATGGCATATGTGTGTTTGTGTCCTAGGAACCCATCAGTAGAAAAGAATATTGAGTATAATTGATACAGTTTTGACAGCCACAGAATACAGTATTTTGTTGGCATGTGCAATTGGTGCATTTGTCTATATCTCCTCAGCCTAGGAAAGAAAATATTCTGGACTTCTGGTCGGCTTCTGTGGTAAACATTATCAGTAAAAGTCAACAGTGTTGTGCCAATCATAGTAAAAAATTTCCTCTGAAAGCCTTTCATCCTAGAATAGTAGCTTTTTCAAAAAACATTGCTGTATGTGAAACTACTTGCTTCCTTTATAATCAGAGCTTGCTCTTTAAAGTAGAGTAGAAAAAGAGTAGACTTGTATTTTACCAACAAACAGCTATTTTTATTCTGTCATAATATCTTTGGGTACCTGAAGACAGTTTATATTCTGTTTCTGTTCAGGCCTATGAACCCAGTTCTGTGGTGAGGTCATGTAGCTACCGTGAAGATTCTGCAAAGTAGACACCATACTGCATCTTTGGTGCCGTAGTAATTCCCCTGGCTGTTAAAAATTACAAGGCAGATGAACTAACAGGAGGGGAGAGTGTATCTTTTCCTGAAAAGTAAAAAACAAATGAACCAACCAAATCTCAAACTTACACAGAAGAGATAATGGAAGAAACAAGTACTCCTAAAGCTTTCTCTAGTGATAAGTACCAATAGATAGATTGTCTTTTTCTCTCTACCAGAATGTCAGTGCAAAAATAATAATGTCAACAAATACATTCTCTGCCAGAGTGACATTCCATCATCTGCAGTACTGGTCCCTTGCGTCCCTCCAGAAAACCCTGGGCTTATGTGCATGTCATGGCATTTCTCTCTCTCATATCTCCTCCCTTTATCTCTTCCTCTTTCCCTCTGCCTGCCTTTCATTTCTTCTCTGTCCCACTCCATCTCTCTTTCTTTCCTTTCCTCTCCCCCCTCCTCTCTTATTTTCCTAGTTAAAATGTCAGTGGATCATTCTCTGCCCGTGTGCTTGTGCACAGAGGATACAGGCAGGACCATTACCTATTCAAAATGCTACAGCTCAGCTTCCAGTCAGGACTGGAAGGAATCATGTGATGGCTGAGGAAGTCAGTCAGAGAGGAGAGAGCATCCGAGCAAGTTTTAGCTATGGCTGATGCGCAAAATGTGTGTTAAATGCACGTCCGTGGCAGGAGCTGGCAGTAGGCCTGGTGCTCGATGGGTGACGCTGTAGGTGGCTGTAAGCCATGCAGGGGCCACCTGACAGCCTCGGATCAGAAACTGGCCAACAGCATCCTTGGCCAAGGTGGAGGATGCTGTCTGTGAATAACTAAGAGTGGGAACAGGAACCAGGGCCGAGCAGGGCTGCAAGGCCACTGATTCATCACACTTAATACGGGTTATCTGAGAAGGACTCACACCTGAGGAACTGATGGCTCTTCCAGTGTGAGGGCAAACACAGCAAACCAGGGCTTGATATTGTCAGAAAAGAAGAGAAAGATCAGCTTCCAGCTAGTGGGATTAGTTCAGTCAGCCCTCTTAGCAAGAGGATTTAGACACCCTGGTGGGGCTGTGGTCTCGTGTCAAGGACGTGCTGCATGTGAGCCGCCTGGAGCACAGGGACACGGGCTGGCAGAGAGCAGCTGCAGCCTGGCATTGGGACAGGTATTGGCCCCCTGCAGCAGCTTTGCTCAGGGGGCTGACAAGAAAGGAGTCACTGGGAAAGCAGGAGTACCCAGAACAGTTTCTGGAAAGGTTGGCGGGCCCAGGGGGCACCGCACACATCCTGGGCTGTGCTCTCCTGACTAACTCCATGTTGAGGGCTGGTCTGGGCGGGCAGCTTGGCTCTGAAGATGACACCAGGAGCACTGTGACAGCACTGAGTGGAGACAAGGTGTGCAAGCATCACATGCAGCATTCAGAGGCGAACCCATGTGCCGTGCAAATGGCCAGAAGGCACAAGGCAACAAGCTTCAGTTAAAATCATTTCTTGGCAACTTCCCCAAAATGACAAGGACGGTGCCTGACCTGTTCTCACTGCCCCACACTAGGAGAATTGGTGTCCCCCTCAAGGCCTGTCTGACTCAGAAACACAACCTAGCATAGAGCACATAGACACAGACACTGCCAAACCAGGGCCTGCAGTCAATCCTTCAGATCAAGACCACTATTTCAGCCTTTCCATACACTCCCCAACATTGCAATCTTGGCTATCAACGTGGTCATCTCTAAAAAGAAGAAAGCAAGGTACAGCTCTTCTATCCCAAGCCAATACTGACCACAAATCCCCTTCTCTTTAGTTTCTGGTCCATCCATAACTCAGTCCCATTACAATTACTGAGCACAGACAAACTTCTGTCCCATTAATGGAATAGGGTAAAGGAATAGGAATGAATACTTAAAAATTCCAGTTGGCAAATCTGCCTGGGTTTTGCTGGACTTATCTTTCACTGGGAACAACCTTTTCAAATCTGAAATTATGTTTAAATCTTTCCATTTTTATAATAAAAATAACCTCCCATGAACAAGCTGAGTTCATCATAAACAGCCATACTTTCCTTTATAATTTCTTGCAGAAACACCCCCTTGGCTTATTGGTGCTATTAGAGTACAATTTCCTGAGACCAAAAACTGCTGTGTGCAGAACTGTGGGGTTTTTCTTCCTTTTTTTTTTTTTTCCCTCTTTTTTAATAGAAAAGAATATCTGGTACTTTATATGGTCTAATTGCAAGTAAGATCATACTCGAGAAATGAAAGCCTATGTTCAAGCTGAGGCGACAGATAACCTTCAAGACCACTACAGCTTACTAAGGGATTAGGAGAGAAAAAAACTTCAAAGTGAACTTTCAAATCAAATATTTTGAGCTAGAGCTATGAAAAGGGAATCCAGCTCATTCTAAACACCATCTGTTTGCTGAGTGTACTTGCATATTTTCAATTGCTTTATTCCACAAACTGCTATTTACTACCCCAAAATGTCTCTTGGTGTGAAGATAACGTCTCATAATAAGCTGCTTTTCCATTTTGGGGCTACTGTTGGTGGGCCATGCAGTGGTACTAGGATTACCAAAATTCTCCAGAATCTGAACAAAAAAAACAAAACAATTAGTCAAACTTTAAAAAACAGTGAAAATTATTCTCCCTGCTGTGAGAAGGATACCAAAAGAGAAATTGCAAAAATAATAATAATTTAGACATTATTTCTCTCATCATGCGTACTTCCAGCCTGATATTTTCCCCCATACCTACACTTTCTGTTTTTTGATAATTACAAAAACTGGCACTGCATGTGTACTGATATGAATGCTAAAACTAAAAGTTTCCTACCCCAAACAGTACTTGCTGTTTATCTCCTAACTTTTTAATGATATTTCCTTTTTCTCTTCCCTTTTAAGGTTTTACTATGGATGCAAACTGAGATGTTATAGAAAAATTACATATAGAGGCAATACTTAAATCTTCAAACAGTAATCTGAGTTGGATCGTACTGTTGAAAGCAGGGATTCATCTGCTTTCTATAAAATACAGCACGCACAGTGTGCTCCCCTAAATTACAGCATTTAAGGATGGCCTCCTAAATGACTGTCTGTGCCAGCAGGATTGTCTGTGCAGCAGAGAACCCCAGACAGCCAGGGAGCTGCTTCCACAGTAGAGCTAAAAATTATACTCTGCCTTAGCCCACTTCCACATGGATCCTGTTCCCATTTCTGGCACACCAGCCACAACACAGAAACATTTTGCAGACAATATGGTATTTCTCTCTGCCTGCCAGATTAAGTTTGAACATTTATATTCCCTAGGGCAGTGGGTAATGGAGAAGGTCCTACAGACAGCATGTTGCCTGTGAACCATGGGTCAAGATTATCTCAGATCTACATTTTGAGACCCTTAGTCTGAAAAATGAACCCTTATTTTTTCAGGGAATCTGTTTTGAAGCCAGCTGAGGTAAGTAACTGTTACTGAGGGATATCCTCATGTTCTTGTCAAGAATCTACTTGTTGCTGAATTAATTGTATCTATTTGATTCAAAAAGGATAGTCATGATAAATGAAACGTTTCCTGTGTGAAACTCTTTTCACAGTGACAGCACTTGCACAGCCAAAGAATGATGGAAAGCTTCCTGTCCTCAGGAAGCAAATATATATATGTATATCATTGCAAACATGTAATGTGGTAATTTTACTGCATATAGAACATAACTACTGATGTGTAGTGTAGTCAGTTCAAACATACTGAAAATGAATGATGATGAGGCCAGAAGATAAGCAAAATGTCTTTATGCTGCTGTATAATCAGCTTGATCAAGTTACATTTAACACATCAGTGCTGTTTTGGGCTCAGTGCTATTAGCAGATAAAGCACTTAAAAAATTATCCTGACATTTATCTTCTCCAGTTACGTTAACCCATTCCCTGCTCCATTAGAAGTTAATGTATGAACTTCAGTTTCTTTTTTTGTATCATTACACAAAAGTTTGTCTGATAGGAGGGTTGATTAAGTACTATTTTTGGCCCCTTTGCTTGACAGTTTTTCTTTAATTATATTCTTTGAGTTATTTATGTTGTACTGGCATCTGTTGGTCATTAGGTCCAATACAGCAAGGACAGAGAAGGTCAATTAATCCAGTATTTTCTGATTCCTCTGCTGATCAGCAAAGAAACTAAGCATTTCAGTGACACCATCCCACTGCCCTCCTCAAAACAAGCCCTCGCTCCCCCTTCTCACATGCTTTTAGGCATATGGTAACATCAACACAGAACAGCTTGGCCTTAAACAATTCCTGAAATCCTCATGGAAATCTTTATCCAAAAAGCTGCTCTGAGGTTGGCCAGACCCTACATCTTGGAGTCCTGGGAGAATCTAAGGTTTTGTAGCTTGTCTGTTTCAGTACTTGGGGATGCAGTGGAAGTACACTGCTTTCTGGTTGTCCTGTCTATTTTGGCTTTCCTCTCCTGATTTTAGAGTGGACCAGAGTTTTTCAACTCTTTCACTGCTGACCAAAAAGTATTGCACCAAACTGTTCAACCCTCACAGTCAGTCACCTCTCACCAGAGCTCAATCTGTGGCACTCTTGGTCTGAGGGATGGGATTTCTCAGCCTTCAGCTTGGCATCTGCTCCCTCTGAATTTAATAAGTCATTTACTTTCAGAGGAAATGGGCACAGAGTCAGACTAATGTTGAGAGCTTTAGAAAAATCTCATTCTTGGTGTCACCTCTCTTTCATTAGTCTTTGAGTCAGATCCTCACCTTGAGAGTACTAGAATACTTTCATTGATTTAAAGGGAGCTGCACTGATTTACAGCTGAGGACCTGTCTGCCTCTATTTACAAAGCAGTTCCTTGGCCCTTCAGTGGATGTAGGAGCCTTATAATGAGGGTTTAGAGGTAAGTTGTCCAACCAAAATATAATTGCTTCAAAGTAATGAAATGTTGCCTTAAGTCTCCAGGAGTCTGCTGAGCCCAGGTCAGACGCTGATCTGCACATCGTGTGTACCTCTGAGCATCTCCATGGGTGCTGCACATGACAGAGAGCCCAGGCTGGCTTTCAATGATAAAGCCAGTTCTAAACATCTCTGTAGCCACATCAGTGTAGTGCTCAAAGCAGGGCTTGTTAGCACACTGAAAGAGCTGCCTCCCCTCAGAATGAGGCAGCCCAGGTAGGTAGGCTGTGACACTGTGCTGTGCAACGCAGAATATCCTTGAAACTCAGTTATCCAGAACGTGCCCTCTACAATCTCTCTGTTTTTATCACTTTTAAGTGGAAAAGAAGCTGCTTACCTTCACTATCTATGTAGTCTCTCACTCTATAAATGCACTTATTATCATTGCACCATAACAGTGTTGTTGCAACATGGAAAAGACAGCGACTGGGAAAAATTTTGCACTAAAGCCTCCTTCAGAAAAAAAAAAAAAAGAAACAAAAAGCATATCATTGGAACCATTGTCCAGAATTCCCATGTTTAAAGCTAGACTGGATAACAGGGCGGCTTCTCAGCACCTCCTTCCCTTTCTTACTGAGAAGACATTGAAACAATCAAAAACTGAAAAGCTAATCCCTATGGGGTGCTCAGCTACTGTGCTCTTCAGAAAGTGCCCAGCACCCACTGATAAAAAACATTATGGCTTGGAGATCAATGCAAGCAAGGGACTGAAACTGGCACTAGGAAAAACAATCTTTGTGGATTTAAAGAAAGGAGATTTGCTCAAGGTTTTGCAAAAAGTTTGTGGCAGAACAAGAAATTCAGGTGGGACCTCTTGAGAACCAAAGCTAACATCCTTTTCTGTAGGACGTCCTTCCTGTCTCTGTATAGCTAGAGAGAAATAGCTGAAAAAACAGTACATTTTGCACTGCTCTCTAAAATGATTCTGTGTTCTTGTCAGCTGGTGTATCTTTCTTCATGAAAATCAGTCTCTCATCATCTAACTAGCCCTGCAGCTCTCTCTGCATAGATTGTCATAACTGAGCCTTGACTCTGTTTTGCCTTTGAAGATAAGACAGCATGTTCTTATTGCAGTATCTGTCTAAATTTCCTGATGTGCCAAGCCAGGGGCTGGTCTACATTTCCTTCTCCTCCTTCCCCCACATTGTTATTTTTCTTGCATGACGTGTCTGAAGGCTGATATAAAACCCAGAGAAATCCATGGAATGACCCACTGACTTCACTAGAAACTGGATCCAATATATAACAACAGAAAATTTCAGAAGCAATTTAACTTAATTTGGTAAAAATTTAATTTAACGTAATTTAGATTACCTAAGCATCAGAACTAGAGGTACTGCAAGCCAGTGCACTCCATCCTATGCACACCATAGGATGGTTCAGAGACTTCACCCCCTCCCACCAAGCCAGCATCATTGAGTTAACTATGACACTGGGAACAAAGTACTCATATCAAAATAGCACTGCCCTCAGCCTAATGATTCCCCCGAGAGGCAAGGCTCGTTAGCTTGTGCACTGTGCCATACTAATGTGCCATTATCTGGGATACTTCCATGCCTTCAAACCAGTTTACAGAACCAGAAAATGCCCTGTGGAGCCCACAGACATGAGTCGTTTCCCCCATTCCTGTTAGAAATCAGGGTATCAGTCAATCCCTTTGTTAGCCTCTGATGAAAAGGTGTGGGACCTGCTGCAGAGCTGGTCAGCTATCTCTGGTCATTAGGGCAGAAAAGCAGCCAAACACTCTTGTAGTAAAACCACTTTGGTCTAAATGCCTGATATATTTTTCAACACCAAGGCAGCATGTTCTGGTGTGGACAAATTACCACTTCTCTACTCAAGAAAGTGATAAATTTGGATATAGATGATTTTGAGGTATCATTTATATGTCTGTGTCAGTATTTGTGCATATATGTATGGAAATAAATGCGTTCATATTAAATAAATGGAGGCAATTAAAAACTAGCCATGTTTTGAGGAAAAGTTTAAAAAATATGTAACCATTTTTCTTGAGGTTTCCCCTGTTATTTTCAATGAAATAGTTAATTTCGTAATGAAATAGTGAAATTTCTTGGCATTCAAATGTTTAAAGCTACCCACCTAGTTAATTTCACAGATGTAGCATACATTAAATGAATACAGGACTGCCCTGTGGTACATAAGCATTCTACATTGCATATATGTGGATTCTTTCCAGATCAGAGGTCCTCTGTTTCCTAACATGTAGCGAGCCCTTGGTCTTCCACTAGGACAATTATTTATTTATTTTCTAGGAATTTAATCCACAAATTTCCTGATAGTTGTGACTGGTGGGAAAAAAAAAAACCCACAGAATAATGCCAGCAATCTCTTCAAAACCAGCCTAATTCACTCTCTCAAAAACATTTTGAAATTCATCAGTTGTCGCTCCTGTCCAGATTCTGGGATGAAGCTACGTTACCTGAAAAGCTGAACATATGGAATTTGTCAACATTTGCTCACTGCCTCTGCTGCTGGTTGCACAGCTGATCCAATTCAAACATGTCTTCATTCCTTTAGTTGGCTGGCCCTGTTCCTTTCAAGGATGACTAGATCCTATCTCAGCATCCCCGGTTCTCCCTTTTGAGTGACAACTTCTGACGTTTCAGACTTCAGTGAACTGCAGAATTACGTTTAGAAAGCATCTAGTTTCCACTCCAGTCACTAGGTACCCTCGACATCTTTATCCATGCCTCTCTCGGGGATCTCTTCAGCTTCCAGATGACTTCCAACTTTATCTTGTTTTGTAAGTTTCAGCAATTCACTGACAATTCACTTGTTTTGTCATTGAGTTCCAGTGCAAGATGCCTTTTCTGTTCCATATGTACAGAAAGCTCTATCTTTTAAAATCTCTTTCAAGTTTAACTTCCTTCATTGTACAAATCGTCATCTTTCTCAGCTGAAGCATTTTCCAAGTTTCCCTGTTCTGCTCCTCTGAGAGAACAAAGAGAACTACAAAGAATAACTGGATTGCTTTCTTTTTCCCCTGCAAAAATTCTACCCCACTCAGATACGTTTCTTTTTTCAAATTTCCCATTTTTTCCTGCTATTCATATTGTTACTAATACAGGGAAACTGTGGGACCTAAGAACAGCTCTGAATTCTGCTTTCTTTCTGGTTTCTCTGAGCATATAAACTTCTCATTTTCATTTGACTTTAATCATTCTTCATATATACCAAATGCTTATTTTCTTGAAAATTTAGGTGGTTTCTTAAACATGCCCTTTTCATCAAGCAGGAATTCTATTCAGGGGCCAGACCTTGCATTTTCTTCTTTTGCAAATATTAAATATAGACCAGTAGACATTGGAAAATTAAGGATATTTGTTTAGCAACAGTTAGATTTTAGTATAATTGCCTAGCTGGTAGAAGTATTTAAAAAAATCATAAGCTCATATAGATGTGTACATACATATATATATATATATATATAAAACTCAATCTTATCTAATGCTACACTTCACTAATGCCAAGTTACAGCTTT
The DNA here is from genome assembly GCA_013397115.1 of Edolisoma coerulescens. Lineage (NCBI taxonomy): Eukaryota > Metazoa > Chordata > Aves > Passeriformes > Campephagidae > Edolisoma > Edolisoma coerulescens. The sequence continues at coordinate 926,782 of VWZW01001823.1, forward strand.
GCCAAAAGAAGTCTGATGGTTCTTTGTGTCTTTTAAGGTGATGTTGCTGTTGTCTTCTCATTTAAACCTGTTCCCACAAATATTTTCATCTTCAGCCTGTAACTGGTGGTAATTAACATCACCATGTTCCTTATTTGCCTTTAAGACAGACACTCTGGAGAGAAAGAGGGTTTGAATTAAGATGCCAGGCTGTGAACTGGAAGGACTGAAATGCAGGCACATGTCCTCTTCTGGGAAGTCTTCCAGAGACACAAAAATATCTGGCAGGGTAATGGGTTACACAGCTGAAAAACTACAACAAGATTCAATAGAGACCTCATCTGCAAAAGCTCAGCCTGGCTTTCCTTACAAACTAGAGAGCAATACCGCAGGCTTTCCCCAGAGAGCCAAGGTGCTTTTAGCCCTTATTCACAGGCATTCCTCATGGGTAGTTTTTTATTCATTTTTGCTTTCTTGTTTGCAAGAATTTCCTATATCTGCTTGTTTACACAGAATAATGTAGCAGTCTCAAAAGCCAGCTCAGAGCAAGATGATGTGACAGACTGCAGAGATACTAACCAAGCTATTTAATCCTATTTGTTAGCAAAGCTGGTCAGTGTGGGTGGAACAATGTTCTGATGTATATTCTTTGTACTTAATCCTGTAGCTTCTGAGAAAGGGGTTAAAGAGGAAGATGGCCATCAGCCAGATTAAAAACGAACCAGGGAATTACACTGACTTTTGATACAAAGAAGAAACCAAGCTGGGAAGCAATAAACGGGAAACATGAAGATCTGTAACACGGAGCAAAGATGCTGGAGTTGAAACAGAGAGCCAGACAAAACCTGGTCTGGCAGAGACAGAAGTTGCCAGCCACCATGGTCACCTCTGCCCAGGCCTTGTAGAGCAGCCTCCCCATCCATCCCACACGGTGAGCAGCCAGCCACTGACTGACAATACTGGATACAACGAGCAGGAACCCACACCTCAGGGGGCATAGATTAACTGGCAGGGTGATTTCACAGCAGGTGGATTGGCAGGCTGTAGAGAGCAGCATCCCCAGCACGAGGGGTGTGTGCCTAGAGGAACCTGCACTCTCAGAGGAGTGTCCTCACAACCCACCGGCACTGGGTGTGGGTGGGCTGGGTGGGAGAATATGCATAACTGTGCAGGGTGAGGGGAAAATTAGCTTAGGATTTTTTTTAGGATTCCTTCAGAAGGATGGTTAGTAAATTATACGTATTTATTATTATTTTGGAAGTGTGTTATCGTGGTTTATTTTTGTATTGCCGATGCTACCCTGTGTGTAAATTTCAGTGATTGGCAGTTAATTATATGTCATTAATAAAACAAGTTACTTCAACCATGATTTGATTTAAATTGTGTGAACCACATGGGTCCTTTTTTTGTCCCTAAGACATGTCTGATCTTTAAAAATAAACAATATTGCTTTTATTTTGAGATACAGTCAAGAAATTTTTGTATCATTGAGAGCAAGGGCTGGATGAGGTCCCAGAAGAGATTGCTTGCTTCTGTTAACCATCCCCTTTCTATCTGCTTGATGTCAGACAGGTCTCAGAGGAACTCCTTTCTGCAGAGCCCCTTTCTCTCACAGGTTTGGTCACATCCTTCTTTACTGTACCTGATGACAATCACACACTGCTCTGCTGTGACTGTTTCACACCTTTTTGCCAGAAACCATTTCTGACAGAACACACCAGAGGTTACCCCACAGAAATCCATTGCTGAGGCCAAGAGCAGAAGCCAGGTACAGCTAGAGGAGAGACTGGATTTTTGTTACAACAAGAAATTTTTCATGTGTGTTAATGTATAAGTGAAAAGAGGAAAGCAAAAAGAGTAGGAAGATTACTGAGGAAAACAGGAAGAAGACGTAGAAGGAAGAGTATGAAAAAGCATAGGAATAGCCTGAGTCAGGGGATGTAGGAGGGACACAGGAACACAGCCCTGAGAGTCTTTGGTGGAGCTCAACAGAAATTCAGAGAGCTGGAAAAAGAAGAACAAAGCTTTGCTGAAGGAGAGAGAGGAAGGCAGAAAATTAGAAGGAATGACACAACATACAAAAGGAAGAAAGAACAAAAAGATGAATAAAGAAAATGGGAAAAAGAGATCAAGAAAAAAGAGTGAGAGCAAGACCTGCAATGCAATACGTGTTCTCCAAAACATCCATTAAAGTGATGGGGAGAGGGTTTATTTTCATTCCGTTTTGTGTGGCACATTACTTTAAAAAGACAGCCCATGCTGCTATGCAGTGCATACACGTTTTTTGGATATCTATATATAATGTTTATTCCTTTTCAGCATTTTAATAAATTAATGAATTCTTCATTCAAGAAATGCTGGAGGGAAATTAAACACACTGTTTATGCAGAAAAAAAACAAATAAGCAAAAATCCTACAAACGTGTGGTTCAAATTTTCATTAAATCACACCAACTAATTCTGTTTCAAAATATCTATTTTGCAGAACAAAGGATCTTGATTTTTAAGGAATGCTTCCCACATATTCTCTAAAAATTAGACCATTCTGGTGTCCAGCTGCCATCCAAAAGCTGAGACATGTAAAGTTAACAATCATGCCTGGAAACCCCAAATCACTTTTTTGTCACCCTTTATATCCTCCTCCCTGCCCACACACACTCCCTGCTGGACTTGAACATAGAGAGGTCTCCATGCTCAAGACAAAGTCCATCTCAAGAATGTTGTCAGCTTCCCCCTCTGATACACTTGTTGGAAATTATTAATCAAATGACTGTCTTCTGGCAGTATCAAATATGGGCAGACAGCTATGGATGACTGAAGTTTAATTACGTTTCTAAAGATGTAAATGAACCCAGAGGCTTTGGGAATGGGAATGTGTTGCAATAAGTACTAACATAGGTAAAATAAATAAACCTGTTATTTGGTTGGATGGGAGACAGAGCAAGCTAATATTAATTACGCCTTTCTTTTCATTATAATTGAAGGGCAGCTCGACTAAAAACCCCACTCAAGCAGGACTTTTCAAGTAGAAAAAAGTTGCTTCCACAAGATCGTTAGTTATACCTTTTTGATGTCCCTTGCTAGAGAAACAAAAATTCAAGTTAAATTGAAGAAGAAAATAAATATAATCTTTTCTTTAAAAATATATAAAATCATCACCTCCTGCCACAGACATGCACAGCACTAACCTGCTTCCAAAGTTGGTACTAATCGTGGAAAAGCATGCATTCTCTCTTCCTGTTAGTGAAATTCCAGTGAGCATTCATGAATTTACTATTTACAGTTTCAAAAATATACGAAAAAAGTAGCGTGGTCTCAAGATATGTGTATATGGGCATATATACTCAAGCTCTAAATTTGATAGCCCCTCAACAACTCCCCTAACAAACAGCTGTTTTCTATACACTTGGAATTTTAATCTCTTTAGTCTTCTTAATGTAACCTGTTTTATTTTATTTTTAAGTATTAGAAAAAAATTGATAGGCTGTGATGATCTACTGGTAGCACTACTGCTAACAGAATTTTGCATTACTATAATCAGTCAAAATTATTTTCCTCGTTTCTGACATGATTCTGCGCAAAGGGAGAAAAACACCATTCTTGAGGCTGCAGTGTCAAGGAAACAGTATTTTCTTAGAACAATGTGGTTGAGTACCTTCTTGGCTTCTTGATCTCCAGAAGGCTCTTCAATCCAGCCAGTATGGATTCACCCAGAATTCATTACATACAGATTTCTCCCATCTAGAATAACAATCAGTTTACAGTAATGGCAAAAATGTATCTTGCTGATGCCATTTGTTACTGGCCCATCAGATGAGTGCATATTGTTGACTTAATACTCATAAAATGGGTAGTTTGTTTCACATTTTTTTTCTCTATAAGAGTTTCCATGCAGTAGTGATAAGTACTGATGCTTCTCTTCCAAGAAGACTTGTGACTCCAAGAATAACTCCCGTTTTGTCCTCTTTGTTCAGCTATTAAAATGGAAGTGCTTCATTTTCTTCAAGAGGTTCCCCAACTTTCTGGTAAGTCTTGCCTCTCTTTCTGTCCCTTGACTGACTGACACCCTTAAAGTTGCAGTTCTCTCCCAAAAGTGAACCAGTTGCTAGAAGGAAATGTGCTTGTGATGTCACAAAAGAGAAATATGTCTAAATGATGTGTGTCATGTTCCTTACATGTTGTTCTGGTCTTTTCTAACCCACTTTGCAAAAACATCCCACTGCTGAAATCCTGCATAGCTTCTCTGGCACACAGTGTCTTTTTACAACATCCTAGAGGACATGATGGTAATTCTTTTTCTGCAGTTTTTACCACTTTTGTCTCTGTCTTTCTGTTCATCAGAGTTACTAAAATGCACTCTATTTGAAAATACAAACCTTAAGCAAGACAAAAACCATTCCATTGCCTTTTACTGATATGAGGTGGTGGGGTGGTGTAGTCTATCACAACCCTGACCAGCAGATTGAAATCCCCATACCTGTTTATAAGTCAGAGCTTTGATAACTCTAAGGTTTAAGATTCAGATTGGCTCATATTTTAGGCTTCACTCTTGATCTCTCAATGTAGTTTGCAGTTAATTATCTTACAAGACAAGCACCTCAGAAATTGCTACCATACTACTAAAGACACTGCAACTCTGAAAACAGTCTTAATATTCCATACTGACAGCCATGCTTACTTCCCCTCTTTTTTTTTTTTTTTTTCTGGAGCACAGACAGAACAGCTGCCTTTGACAATGGAAGCTGTTATGATCATTTTAGTCTAATTTAAGAAACATTCAGTCCCATTCCAATAGCTGTATCAGATGTGTCTCTGTGCAGACGACTCTGTCTGCAGTAAGTGCCATGACGCTGGGCTTTGTTCCAAATAATTCATTCCCAAATACACTCCACTCCCAAAACAAGGCACAAGACCAGGCAAGAACTACCTTACTCTACAGCTATTGCAACTGAAGGTGCATCATGCAAGTAAAGAAATATACGCATGACTCACAGTCCTGCCACCCTTATGATTCAGTAACCCAAATATTTCCACTGCTATCACAGAGAAAGTCAGAGAGGATGGGAAAGGTCATTTATCAAACATAGCCAGTCTCGGATGATGTTTTTTCTGAATCTTCAAGCATAAGCAAGCCATATGTTTTCTGTTGTAGGAATCTCATTCTTGACATAATTATCCACTAGTTTAAAATACAGTGCAGTAGGCAGTAGGCACAGTGCTCCACTTATTAAGTGTGACCTTTAGAAGCACGTCACCATGTGGTGGGTTGACCTCGGCTGGACACCAGATACCCACCAAACCTGCTCTATTCACTCCCCTCATCAGCTGAACAGGGGAGAGATGATAAAAAGAAAGGCTTGTGGGTTGAGGTATGGACACGGAGAGATCACTCAGCAAAACACAGACAAAATAGACTCAACTTGGGGAAATTAACTTATTTCCCATCAAATCCAAGCAGAATAATGAGAAATCAAACCAAATCTTAAAATATCTTCCCCTCACCTCTCCTTTATTCCTAAGTTTAACTTCACTTCTGCTGGGTTTTTTTTCTCCTCCCCCACAGTGGCACAGGGGGACAGGAAATGGGGACTGTGGTCAGTCTATCATATCATCTTTGCTAATCTTTCATCTTCAGTAGGAGGACTCCTCACATTCTTCCCCTGCTCAAGTGTGGGGCCTCATCCCCAGGAGACAGTTCTCCATGAACTTCTCCAACAGGGGTTCTTCCAGCAGGTTGCTGTTCTTCACAAACTGCTCCAGTATGGGTCCCTTCCATGGTGTGCAGTCCTTCAGGAACAGACTGCTCCAGCATAAATCCCCCACAGGTTCACAAGTCCTGCCAGCAAACCTTCTTCAGTGTGGGCTCCTCTCTCCATGAGTCCACAGATCCTGCAAAAGCCTGCTCCAGGATGGGTTTCACACTGGGTCACAGCTTCCTTTGGGCATCCAGCTGCTTCCAGCATGGGGTCCTCCATGGGCTACAGGGGCACAACTGCCTCCCTGTGGTCTGCACCACGGGCTGCAGGGAAATCTCTGCTCCAGCCACTGCAGCACCTCCTCCCCTTCCTTCTCCTTTGCCCTTGGTATCTGAAGAGCTGTTTCTGTCACATATTCTCACTCCTCCTGCTGAAGTTGTCTTTTCTTTCCCCCTTGCTTCTAAAATACATTACCCTGAAGGTGTTACCACCCTTGCTGACAGGCTCAGCCTTGGCCAGTGGTGGGGCAGTCTTGGAGCCAACTGGCATTGGCTCCATCAGACATGGGGCACACTTCTGGCAGCTTCTCCCAGAAGTCACCCTTGTATGTCCCCCCACTACCAAAACCTTGTTACGCAAACCCATTACACGGCAACATCAGTAAATAACATTGTAACAAATAATTTTTTTTCAGCAGAATACACACAAGAAAATTGTAGCAGGTACTAATATTAAAACCAGAGGAAATAATCTAATTTTGACAGCAAAACAGCAAAAGATAAAGTTGAGTGCCCCACAAACGGAAATTGGACGCACAGTAGCAGTACTGGATTTTTCTTTTTCTTACAGTGAAAAAGTAACAGTTAATTTAGCATTAACCTAAAAGAAAATAGAATTCCTATAAGCTACTCTCAGATAATACCTTCTAGCAAAACAGTGAATTAGAGGCTTTTACTACTTTTTTTTTTTTTTACAGATGCAATCTAGGAACTAGATTTAGTCCTTCAAGCACACTACAGGAATCATCCTGCAACACAGAGTACTGCAAGCAAACTGTGTTCACAAAGAATATTGTTCACTCCCCAGGCACATGCACCTTTCAGCAGCTGCTGCTAAATATGGTTTAATTTACTGAGGCTAGGAAGTTACTTTCAGACCTCAGTAACAGAATAGTGAATCTGCATTATAAACCTCATTGATATCCGGATAAAAACTGCCTATTAATGGACTTCCTTCCTACATCTTCTTTCCCCTTTCTCTCACGTGCTTATCTTATTTGTACATCCAAAATGAAACGCATTCTGACCTTGCTTGTGTCTATGAGACTTGATCAGCAACACACATATCCAAATAGGATTCAAAAGAACTCAGATTTGCAATCATATAATTAGCCTTATTAATGGATGACTTAGATGTGTTAGCAACTTTGAGTTTATTCTTGCATTCTTAGCTGGAAAGAAGTATGAAAAACCATTAGACAGATCATGCCCTACACTGCAAATAAATGCATGGATGCAAAAAGTAATCATGCTTGACCTCTATATTGAAGGGATGATAAGTCACCAGATTCTTAAGAACTTCATCCAGAGGAGCCAACTTCTTTGAGAGTAAACGGTATTTATATCTATGCCAGCTCAATCCTCTTGAACAAATGTGATCACATTGCTAGGCCTTTTAAGTGACTATCTATATGCAATGCTGACTGAAAGCCATCAGCCCACAACTCATTTCTCCAGGCCTTGCAAATTAGACTTGAAAAGATTCAGGGAGGTTAAAGAGTGCAATATCATTACCCTACAATAGTGGTAAGGTCAGGTATTTGGCTGCACCAAAAAAGGGTAAAGGTGCAAGGGAAGCTGCTAAGCCAAGGTACGAAGGTGATAGGTATTGGTGTGGCTCACAACACAATTGTGACACAATTCTCAGCAGCTCTAGGCATGGCTGACCCAAGTTGGGATCATCTACAGTGGTTGCTGAATGGTGGGGTTCTAGCTGGAAACAGACTGTTTCTATAGTACCATATAAATTAAATGGGCCTTAGACTATTCCATGGCACTAAGGCCAGATGCCAATATCCAACCCGTCCTGCAAACAAGATGTTTACATCAAAATAACCTTTTGAGAATATTCTTACCCCATATTAATTCCTTAAACATGCCTCAGGTTAATGATAGTTGACTTAGAAATGTGAATAAGTGAATTCTATTGCCCAAGACTTTTTTTTGCATGTTTTCATATACCAGTAAAAACAGCCGTGAAGCCGTCTAGTGCACCTCTATCCCTCATTTGTCGTGCTAAAGAACGCTCTCTCCATCCAATCCTTTCCCACACAACTGAATTGTAATTCATCATTTTCCAGGTCTTGACATGGTTCAACCCCAACCAGTAAAAAAGCACCTGACAGCCACTCACTCACCCAGTTTAATGACACAGAAAAGGATACAAATAATAGATATAACAGCAATGATAAAAGAATTAGGATGTACAAAACAGGTGATGCCCAATGCAATTCCTCCCCACTTTCCGACCAACACCCAGACAGTTCCCAAGCAGTGGCCCCTGGACAGATTTCAACCCAGTTAATTTACTGAGTAAATTAACCACCAAATGATACAGAATGTCCCTTTGGCCAATTGGTGTCACCTGTGCTGGCTGTGTCCCCTCCCAGCTCCTCGTGCCCCTCCAGCCTGCTCACTGGTGGGGCATGAGAAGCTCACAAGTGCCTGGCTTGGTGTAAACATTACTTAGCAACAACAAAGAACATCAGTGTGTTACCAGCATTATTCTCATACAAAATTCAAAACACAACACCATAACAGCTAAATCAGAATAAAATTAACTCTGTAAATAGGAATAAAATTAACAGACTGCTGCCTCTAGCCCCGATGATGATGATTCCACCTCCTGTCACCAGACAGGGTCTTCCTACATCATATGGCCACAACTGACCTCTGATGCTAATGTATGAAACCAAGCAGTGAAATACAGAACTTTGTAATCTAGAGATGCTCACAAGCTGTCTGTATCTAGGAGCTGCAATTTAAGAAAAAATTGCCTATGAAGAGAGTTGAATTGAATACAAAAAGCCGGTTTTCTTTCCCCAGTATGCTGTTTCTATCAAAATCATGGAGCTTTGGGCTAAGTAGGTCAAAACATTCAGAAAAAATGCCATAAGAGCTACTTTTTCAATGCTTTTATTCCAGCATGTGAAATTTTTCACCAGCAAAAGACAGGGATAATGTATTTGAGATGTTTATGATGAAATTTTCTTTCCTGTATTGCTATCTTCCTCTTTCACAAGCATTAATTGTACTTTGGAAGCATCTCTCCCTCTTAATTGTGAATTTATCTCACCTCAGCGTAAGAACACACATAGATTTTTGGAGAATAGGATTGAAAGCTATGAACACAGACTTTTCTGCTTCTAGAAAATTAAACCAAAATTCATTACTTAGACCAACAAAGGCTGAGTTAGACAAGCACCAAGCTCAGAGACCAGGGAGCCCACAGTGCTGAGTATTTCATCATCCCATATTTCAGAGGCTTGCCCTTTATCAACTCGGTAAATAAATTTAAACCTTATGGAATACCCATTAGTGACTTCCAGAGAGTTGCTGATAGGTTACAGCAGAAGCAGTATTTTCCTGATGTACGGTTTCAAAATTATGCATCTTTATTCCCCAAAGCCATTTTTATTCTCCAGAAATTTTCAAACAATCTATTTTCAAAATACAAAATAGCAGGTCTTTGGGGGCAGAGCAGGCTGAACAGGATTTAGGAACTGTCCATACCTTGCTGAAAATTGGGGAAAGGTGAGATGTTCACCTTCAGAATTTCATCTTGGCAAGATTTTATCTTGGAGGTAATAGAAAATCCTTGGTTGATACTAATGCTTAAAAATGTTGGAAAATCTCCAGGAGGAAAATAAGTTTCCCCATTGAACTTCTTACACAATTGGCATATGACTTTTTACCAGCTGATTCAGATAATTTTTGTTTTTACATACTCCAGAGGGATGAATTCCTCTAACCAACAGCTGTCTACACCAGCTTTGCAAAGCTGTCTTTTCCATTTAGCAGCACGCCTGTACCACAGTCACTCATCTGTGAGCCTGATTTCTTGTGTCCATTTATCTTTTTTGTTGTGGCTGGTTTTTTTGTTTTGTTGTTTTGTTGCTTTTTTAAAAAATTATTATTATTTTTTGTTAGGCTCATAGATATGCACTGAAACTCTAGGACTGATGAGTTTCAAGTCAGGTCCTGAAAAATTTCCTCTATTCTTTGCTTCAGAAAATTTCACTACATATTAACCTTTAAATAAACTCATAATTTTCATAGTATTTTACACAGGGAAGACTGAAACTATAGAGTTAACTAGTTGATTTAGCAATGCAAACTTTCAGTTTCTATTTATGCATAAACTGTATGTTCTGTATGTGGTAGGTTATCAAACACATCCTGTTTTTATAAGCCATTATAATGCTAACTGCTAGATAAAACCTGAAAAAAAAGAATAGGTAATTAGCCACAAAGCTGATGAGAGTGGGGAAGCTTAAATCTTGTCAAATACTTTCTGACATAAAAGAAATTGCATGGAAACAATTAGGCAACGTGTTAATAAGCAGATGGATTTTCTTTTCACTTTTTCTTTAAGAAGTTTAATGTGTTTGACAATATACGGAGAAAGCCTCCTTCAATATATGAACACATGGGTTACTACAGAACTGACACTGAATATTTGTAAATGGAAGTGGTGCCACATTGCATGAATTGCAGAGGAATCAAGCAACAGTAGAAAACATTTCTCTTTGTCCTGCACAGTCCACAACATCGCTTTTTCTGCAAGTTTTCTATATACAGAATTACGCAGTCCACTAAGTTCCACCCTTTTCAGAGACCTAGCTTTGATCTGATGTAAATCTTTGAGGTTTCATTTATTTCAGTGAAACTGCCCAACTTTGTGCGGCAATGGCAACTTAACTGACAATATTTATTAATTTTGTTTCCACTGCATTGTATCTGTTTTGCAAATTGGTCCAATAGGTTAGAGAGCAAACACATTATGCGACGTAACCACAAGAAACACTACTAAACCAGGAACACAGCTCAGAACTTCTGACATCTACTTTAAGGTCTCCCAAAGGGGTTCATCAAAATTATTGTCTTTTAACTTTTTCCAGAAAATGAAATTAATGGAAAAATAATCTAAAACATCATATTCAAAGCAGAACTGATGTATTATTTTGTCTTCAGTTCTCCAAAAGTGATTCCAAGTTATTGTAAGAGACTGGTAATAACTGTGAGTTTTTAATGGGAAAAAAAAAAAAAAAGCCAGGAGAAAATAATCATTACATGAAAAGAATCAATACTACAAGAATGAGTTTAAAAACTAGCCGTGGAAACAGCTCCAGAGTTCAGAATTTACCCCTTGAGGGGGACATTGACTCTACTGGAAGATGCTTATCTCTGTGAACTTCTTCAGCCTTCATTATATGAACTGATTGAGAACGTAGTGGGGACAGCAGTGACAGCCCTTACTAGCTCTCAGTACACTGATGCAGCATGCACTCACTTTTATCAACACACTGAGCCAGAAGAGCCTGTAATACTGTCTTGTAGTTCTATTAACCAGGATGTTTAGATGAGCAACAGTCTTTCCTGAGAACTACTCAAAATTATAAGATGCAAGTTAGCAGGTAAGGGAGGAGGAGAGATCTCAGATACTCCAGACACTGTTTTGAAAGCACTCAGAGAAGATTGTAGAATTGCCTCAACATGACACACTCCTTCACACATGTTTTGTTTATCAGGGTGTTTAAATGCATTGCTGATGCACTCAAACCAGGTGGGGTAAAAACCCTAAACCAAACAGTTTAGTTTACTCCTCAGCTGGAAGTTAGCACCATTGCTGTAAGTTTCACTCTCTAACCTAAACACCACAGCCTTAATTCTCTCCCATAACCAACATGTAAGCAAAGTTCAACATCACAAATTTGTCAGACATAAGTCTGCTGGAGTAGGTGAGGGGAAGAAGAAGGGATCTTAAGAAAGAATCAGTTGTCAAGAAGGGATGTTAAAAGAATCAGTTTGGAGTTTTTGGTGGGAGATGTCTGAATACAGTCTTAAATACTTGGAATTGTCTGTTAAGCATATATAATATATTTCATATAGTACAAGGGTAACATGGGAGAAAAGGGTCATTTTGTGTCATTTTTCTCCCTTACATATGCACTTTAGCAGTGTGGGTAACAAGCAAAATTGTGCTGACCTTTATCAGAGACAGGGTGTAAACGCTGAAGGAGAAGTGACATTGCTGCATGCCATGTTTTCATTTGCTGCTGCACTTTCCGTGCTTCCTGATACCACATAACCACACTAATGAGCACATCAGCTCAACACACTTACTCACAAATCCCTTTTGAATCATTCTATCAGTTCCAATTGCAGCGGTAAATGCAAATGCCATTCCCAGATCTGCAGCTGGAAAGCATGCAGGAAATTAGACACATTTTAATTTAGAAACCCCTCAACTATGGATCATCAAAATAAGAAATTCTTCTCCTAATTATATTCCATGCCATCATGACACTCTAACCCTGTGAGACTGTGCAGTCATGTCATGACAACACTCTCAGCAGGCTTCGCAGATGTCACATAGTGGCACATCAATATAGTAAACTTTAAAGATGCCCATTTAGGAGCCTTCCAATTTGCTTACAAAGAGAAGGATAAAATTAAAGCCATTTATCACTTGATTACTTCTTAGGAACAGTTCTACCACTTTTAAAACTCATGGCAGAGATTGCTGGAAGCAGTTACAGGAGGGGGCAGACAAAGGTGAATTCAAAGCCCATTCACAACAGCTAAGAAATATTGACATACCCTCAGGTAAGAACTTCCTATCATAGCAGCACTAGATATTACTCTTTCACATATTCATTTTCCTCAACAGGCCAATACAAAACTCAACAACCCTGCAATTTCCCCTTCATTTTCTCACTGACAGTCTAAGTCTCCAAGCAGGTACTGTATCCTCTTTCTTTCCTGCAAGATTTGAAGAGGCCATTTTAACACTGTCAAAAATGTTGTCTTTTTCTGCTAAATTCTGCTAATCTAATATTTAAATATTTACATCTAATAGTAATTATATCTCAGTCCTCTTATGTAATGACTTCTGATCATCTTCAGTAACTCCATTGCAGTTTCCCATCCCTGACACATCTTCTCTTCTTCTCTCCAGAGCTTTGGCTTCAGTTGTGAGCAATGAACCTGCTGTAGGACTCTGCTCCAAGGAAAGGTGGCAATTAACACTGGAAAGAAGGAGCCTCTTAACATCAGTCACTCAGGAAGCTATGCTGACTGCCATTGTACCAAGTTTCAGATACAAACCCAAACAAATAGGAGGTTTTTATCCTGGTAAACATCTGAAACCTGCTTTCTCTTTCCACCTGAACCTGCATGGAGTTACAGTCAGAGGACAAACAGCCCAGGGAACACATGACTTGTCGTTGACAACTAAACTCCAGTTCAAGTGCACAGCAAGTGACACACACGAATGCTGTTGCTGTTGAGAGGTGTTACGGATATTACTTCTCATCCAACACAAAGAGCCAGTCCTCGCAGTGGTTAATAATTTCAGGTAGCTGCAAAAGGCTCAATTCACCACACAGTTTGGTGCACACCTAACCTTTGAGCCAACAAGTACTTTTATTGCCTTTGATGGAACAGTTGTTCATAAGTTGGAAAGTTAGGTACCTATTCAAAAGCCTTGCTGCATTTCAGCCACAAATCTTTACCCTAGAATAAGTAAATAGTATAGCTCCATTGACACCTAATTAATCATCCCAGTGTATGTTCACACCTGAATCAAACAGGAAAAAATCCAACAAAAACCACATTAATCTTCAGAGAAAAATAAACCAGAACAACACCAAGGGCTTGTTTTGCTGATACTTTACGTATGGCAAGATCAATTTGCCAGTAGTATGTTATTAGAAAAAGTTTTTCATTATTTGTTCACAATGCCTGTTTTGAAAGGGTTAGCTCATTTTTCTCAGCTCAAAGTTTAATTTTAGATATAAAAAATGTGCTGTCATTAGTCTATCTGTGAGTTATTTAATCATAGAGCTAGCAATGCAGGAAATACAGACAGTGATGAAATCTTTCCTACATCCACCTTCCAGAGATTCAGATTTATCTTACAGATTGCAACAGATAAGAGAGTTAGTCAGTAAGCCAAAGAAATTCCAAATCCTCACTTTTCTGAGCTATTTGGATGAAGCATTGAAATGGAGGTTAAGACGGCAACCCAACTCACCTTTCAGGAGAAAAAAAAAAGTAGCCATTTTCCCTCTCTTAAAGTTTGTTGGATTTAACGTTGAGAGCTTGAACATTTTCTAAGCACAGAGGGCATGGACAAAAGAGGCAAGCAAAATCCCAGCACACTGCTAGGGTGAATTAAGTTTAGGCTATAAATCCTAAATCAGTGGACAAAAATAGATTAAAATATAAATGCATTTTTCTAAGAGGTCATAAGGTCAGATGTCAGGAAATTGGACAAATAAATAGTGGTGAATCTAAGAAAAGTGATAGGTAAAAACTAAGGCATTTTTCAATAAAAATGATAATGAGCAGTGGCTTATATAAGACTAGGAAAAATAAATAAAAAGGTAATCTGACAATACATTTCTGTAGTTATTGAATAAAAGACTCGGGAAAAGCTTTCCAGGAAGATGTTGAGGAAGTATCAGCTCTGACCAGGGATAGTTGAAACAAAAGAGAAAAAGTTATTCTGAAACCCAAGTCTTGAAATCAAGCTTACAAGTACAAAGGACACAAATGGGACAAATTCACTTGAGACACTGAAGTTCCACAGAGATGTCCCTCACAAATGAGGTAGTGATTTGTGTTACATATACACGGCTGGCTATTGCACCTGCACTTCCCTCAGAAGCTCATACTGGACATTAAGGGCTAAACAAAGATTTATATGCTATCAGAGATGATTCACAGAATCACAGAACAGATGAGGTTGGAAGGGATCTCTGGAGTTCATCTAGTCCAACCCCCTGCTCAAGCAGGGTGACCTAGCTGTGTGTCCAGCTGGAGTATCTCCAAGAATGGAGGCTCCACAAATTCTCTGGGCAACCTGTTCCAGTGTTTGGTCATCCTGAGAGTAAAAACAGTTTATGTTTAAATGGGATTTATTGTATATAAATTTGTGCCTACTGCTTTTTGTCCTTTCACTGGGCAGCACTGAGAAGAATCTGGATCTGTCTTCCTTAGAAGCTGCCATCTGATATTTATACATATCAAGCCTTCTCTTGTCATAGCTAAACAGTCCCAGCTCTCTCAGACTGTCCTGACATAGCAGATGTTCCAGTCCCATATATGTCTCTGTGGTCCTTCATGGTCTAGTTCCAGTATGCTGATTTCTTTCATGTTCTGGGGTGTCCAGAACTGGACAGACCACTCCAGAGGGGACGTCACAGGTGCTGAAGAAGGACAAGGATCATCTCACCTCCTCTGACCTGCCAATGGCACTCTTCCTAATGCAGCTCAGGTTGCTGTTGGCTGCCTTTGCCATGAAGGCACAATGCTTAATAGCAAATTTATTGTCCACCAGGATCCCAGGGCCTTTTCCTGCAAACCTGCTTCCCAGCTGGCCACCCCCCAGCCTGTACTGGCTGTTTCTCCTCAGGTGAAAGACTTTGCAATTCTTACCAAGTCCCAGGAAGAAGCTTTTGGGGACTTTATCCAATAGGGATAATGTAAATAATCTGGGAACTGCACACAGAATTCTAGCCAGTTTAAATTGTTGCCCTCTTTCTTTAAATAGTAAAGATTCACTAAAGTATTGAAATGTAATTTAAGTTCCCAGTTTCTCTTTGTGAGTCCTGTTCTAAACCAGCTGTGTTTACTACTTTTGAAATGTTGCTAAGGTTAGCTACGTAATAAAATTAAATCACAGCTCACATTGCCATCATATTTTTTTTTCTCTAAAGGTACCTTGATATTTTAAAATCCTTATTTTTCCAAGAACTAATAATTTAATTTAATTAAAAGAGAGAAAACATATATTAGAAGCCATAAACTTAAGACAATTTGAACATTATAGAATTATAGAATGGTTTGGGTTGGAAGGGACTTCAAAGGTCAGTTAGTTTCTACCCCCTGCCACGGGCAGGGACACCATCCATCAGATCACATTGCTCAGAGATCATCCAGTGCTTCATCACCCTTTGAGCAAAGAATTTCTTCTTCATATCTAATCTAAGCCAACTCTCTTCTGGCTTAAAGCCGTTCCTATTGCTCTTTCTCTCCACGCCCTTGTGAAATTCCCTCTCCAGCTCCCTTGCAGGCCCCTCAAAGTACTGGAAGACTGTTATTAGGTCACCCCTAATTCTCTTCTCCAGGCCAAACAACCCCAACTCTTTCAGACTTTCCTCATGGCACAGCAATGATTCAGACATTGAAGCTTGAATTGACTGTCCTTAAAATAATTAAAAGACCCTTCTTAGTGACAGGCCAGTTTAAAGTCTGATCATATCATGATTTGTGTACACACTGTACATACAGGATAGGGTACCCCATGGACTTCAGGAAAGTCAGGTTTAAATTATCATAAAGATAACCATATTCATGGTCTCCAGTATACCCTAGGCCTGGAATACAGATTCGTGCTTCTTTTTTTTGTAGCTAAAAGAGCCAAATCTTAATATTATAGAAGTTGAGGAGAATTTTAAAATCTGTATCTGGCTGATAAATATAATTTTTCAACAGCTAAGTTTCTGGTTGTAGAGAAATATTTATCCTTCAGTTCATGAAAATAATTTTTCCATAGTGCAACTATATTTGGATTTCCAGAATATTTTATTCATTAGTATTTTCTATAAGACGTTATCAATAGTAATTTTATATGCCTATCCTTAAACTTTAGTTTGTACTGTCTTTGAAGATCTGTCATGAAAACTCAACTAGGCCTAAACCTTGGACATAAAAGGTTTTGCTTGGATTTTTGTAATTGACTATTGCTATGACATCAGAAAAATTTATGACCTAGATAAAAATGGAAGTATCTGTGTATTATGCACAAGTCTTCACACACTGGAGTCCAAACCAGGTCTCTTCATGTTTTGCAAAACATCTTTAAAATAGTCAAACCAGTTGATTTTTAAGATTGCAGCAAAACTTTTCCTTGTTGCTGTAGAGATTGAAATGGGCATAGATATAAAAGCTAAACCATTTCCATAAATATTTCAAATACCAGATAAGGTAAGGACCTGTCAGCATTTCTTTAGCAAATCATTATTTTCAGAGAGACTGTGACTCAAAATGTGAAAGAAGCCAAACTTCTCTCTGGACTCCAAATTATCTTAAAATTAAGGGTGGCTCATTCAGACTGACAGAAAATTGCTTCTTGCAACTGTGAAAAAATACAAAACTACTGTAAGGCTTCCCACCTCCATTTCTCCTTGCAGAAACTATGGATTTCAAGTGTGTGGCTGTTTCTGTAAACTATATTCCTGTACCTTAAATTGATCTTTTCCATTTAAAGTGGAAACATTGTTTTTCCAAGTATTCATAACACAGATTAGCAGTTTTGGATACGAACAAGTATAGATTAAAGGAGGAAAAAAGATTCATGTCTGGCTTGCTATGAGTTCATTCACTACTTTTAACAAAAAATTCACAAGCATTTGAGAATGTGGAGTGAGTTTTTACCTCTGTCAACCAAGTAATTCTTCAGGAGTCTGTCTTTTTCTTTAACCCTTCGTTTAAAGTGATTTTGTTATACTGCAGTGCTTATGCTATGACACAGTTATGGAGTCTACAAATACCATCAGCTGCCCAACAAACAAGGCATCCAGACCCAAGAAGATCCTTTCACAGAAACAGCTCAAAGACCTGTAATTCTGGAAGGAACTATTTATAAGGTATGAATTTGTATGAATTACTGAGCAAAAATAATGGCAATAATAAACATATGTAAGAACTGGAAAGCCTGTATAAAGTAGAGTGATTGCCATTTCATTTCTCGTTCATCTATGCCCTTAAAGTTATTATAATGTTCTGCAAGGAATTTATAATTTTCAGGAATCAATTCAAAACCTTGATGAACTTCATTTAGCAGGACATGGCAACAAGACAAAGCAAATATCTCAGCTATTTTCAAAACATTACTAACCATCTTGCTACACTTTCCAAATGTCTGGAACAGCACCCTGAAGGGGGCTCCAACCTGTTTCTGTGTTGTGATACTGCCTACAACAAAGCAAAACGTAGGTGACAGCTCCACTGGATTTAACATCTTCATATCCCACTTTTATTTGTACCATCTCATTATAAGCATTGTCATATAGGTAACGTTATGAAAGAGAGAATACTTCAAGGCTTAAAAAAACCTCAGTGTCTCAAATGTTCAGTAGGTATTGAGGATCATGAATATACCATGCAGAATGGTGAGAAAACATTTCCTTCATAATAAAAATAATTAACACCTCCTTCCCCCACTCCCCACCTCCAGATGTCTCAACAATCACCAATCTCATGCAGTAGCTGTTTAGCACAACTCTCTGCTTCAGCTAAAACATGCATTCTGTAGCATATTGGCAAAAGTTCACTCAGAAGAACTGAAGTAAGCACTTGTATTAGAGACTCAAGATTTCCACATTTGATAAACTGAATTTTACCTCAGTGGTGTCTGATCAAAAAGGCTCATGTCCAGGATCTCACTACCATTTGTCAATCTGCAAAGAACCAGTAGTTGTGAACAATATTACCACTCTGAGCACATGAAATTACATACATAAAACTCAGTCACCCCCTGACTTTTTACCACTTCCACTTGAGAGCTCCATTTTGTTGGACTCGTTATTCCAAATATTAACCAATACAGCTGAATTGTATGTGAACTCCTTCAAAACAATCTCAAATACATCTGGGATCAGCAGCATTTGCTTGGAAGCCACTAAAATCCCCTCTTCTCTACAAGTACAAGAACTGAGAAAATAAAAGGTAATAGTCTTAGCATGCTATTCCACACAAATTAACGATATGTCTTTTAAGATGCAGTCAAAAACATCTTATGCAGCAAAAGGTTGCTACTTCAGACTTTTATTTTATAATGGTGATACTAAACTTCAAAAAGAAAACTTCAAGATCTCTGCAGGAAGAAAATAATTATTTGGGACCTCCTTCAAAATTTTACAAAGCTACCTGCTGCTTTGCAGAAACAAGAATCGTTATTCTACATGGTATGTCCAGCTACCCACCCTATGAAAGCACAAAATGACATTTCAGCCTTTTTCTAATATGTGTTTAAAAAGAACAGCTCAATTCTCTGTATGGAGCTAGTAACCTTATTAATGATATTTGACACTTTCCTAGCATAAGTCTTTGCTGCAGTTGGTTATAACTTTTCATGTTTTAAATATTGAGGCTGAACTTTATACTTATATTTAGAGATAAAAATAGTGTGCCATTTTCGCACAACCAAAAGACTCATTATTTTTCTTTTATCCAAGCTGATCCTCTTTTTCTTTTAAGACAAGTTACTATCTCCAGGGTTTAGGACAATGGCTTAAGACCTGTGGATTTTATGTCTACATGTGTTAGCTGTCTTCCTTGTCATCTCTGTAGCAAGAGAAGGAAAAGCCAAATCTCTGAAAATTTCAATTTCAAATCTGCAGAAGTTCCTTAATACAGGTAAGCTCTCTTTTTCAGAAGGTTTTATGTATGTTTAACTGTAGCTCTCTTTCCCTTCCCCTGAAAAGTTTTGGGATAACAGAACGTCAGCCTCTTGCTAAATTGGGTCCCCCTTGCCATTCAGTTAACATGATGGCCATTTGAGAATGAATAAGCATTGTGTATCAAGAGACTGCTGTTTGTACAAGTCCTGGATACTTGTCAACTGCTTTAAAAGGTCTGAAGTCAAGGTTGCAGGAAGATGCTTAAAAACAAGGGATTATTTAGTGGATAGGCTACTTAAACCATCCAGTAAGCACTCCAACACTTCTGCTTAAGAGTAGCAAATTAGTGAAAACAAATTTATCACAGGTTACCCCTTAGTAAGCAGTCATGGTTATTTGAGGTACCTGGGAATTGCTTCTATATCAATTCTGTAGGTGAAACATTTGAAGAAGGATTTGAATGTAAGAAGCATCCTGTATGCTAAGCAGCCTGAAGATTCATGCCTTCAACTGACTGCCCAAACTCAGCAGATGCTTGGCTTTGGCTTCTCAGGCCTATAAAAAGGGATATTAATAGCAGGCAGCCTCAGCTAGGAACTGAATTCATGAATGTTTGCAGAACAAGTTCCTCAACAAATTAATAATTTCAAATTCAATACAAGGATCAAGGAGGTGGAGATGTGAAGGCAATATTAAATAAAACATTCATTTAACAAAGCTGAGGTCTTAGGGAAAAAAAGCACCACAATCTATAATTACATAATTTTACATTTTATTATAACAAACAGGCAAAGGTGGTAAATTAAGGTCACAGAAGCAAACTTAATTCTGGCATTTCCCAATTTCAACATATTTGACTTTGCAACCTCAAAGTTCTTTTAGTGTAAGATTTTTGGATGCAGCACAGTATATTTTTGTAAGACAGCCAAAATCAGCTGTGTGAATAAGTCAAAACCCTTGCATACCACAAATATATTGCAATCTGTCTTTTTATCTAGTTCGAAAAAGTATGCAAGTGCTTGTTTCGGGGGTTGGAATTCATTTGTTCTCAGTAATTTAGATATCAGTGTCAGAGTGCGTCAAATCCCTCTGTTCTGTAATTTCCACTAAAAAATCATTACTCAGAGAAAACATTTTCTAGACTGTGTGAAAGGGTTCCGTGAGCATGAGAATCCCACTAAGGTCAGAAAAAACCTCTACAAAGCAACTGGACTGACTGAAGTGAGGCTTATGAGTTCTTAAGAGAGATACAGCTCCCTAGTAGGGTACTGAATGAGAAGGAAAAAGACTAGAGAGTAAAAAAAAAAAAAGAATGAAAAGACTGTGTGGTTACAGGAAAAGACAAGGAACTGAAGAGGCATCCAATTAACAGTGGAAGCACAAGCAAAATTTATCTTGATGATTTTATTGATGATGGCTGTAATTTCTTGAAAGATTCCAGCTTGTAGAGTGCATAAGATATTTCATGCTCACAGACTTCAGAAGAAGCTGAGAATGTGGAACATTTTATAAGACCTAGACTTAAGATCTATCCAATTTCCTGTCCAAACTGCAATGTCTTGCATATACAAATATGTTTAGCTATTTGCAGAGCTGAATTTTACCTATTTAAGGACATACTGTAACTTACACTGCTGGAGTGGTTTCAGGACTTAATGCAGCAATACATTGTCCTTTATGTTTCATTTTCCTTGAATTTATAGTCAGTTGACATTGTTCCTTCCATCCAATGCAGCATACTTGCGTTAACGATGGGTTAACAGGGACATGCCCAGCATGTTTTTAAAGCTGGCCAAGCTTGGTGCCAGACCTGTTCCAGAGAGAAGCAGGAAGAAATGGAGTCTCGAGAAGGAGGCCTCCTAAAATTTTACTCTGTAACAGACTATAAAGCTTTATGTGTCAGCTGGCACGTTCCTATGGGACACAGCAGGGATTTGGATGTAACAACAAGTGATGTGGCTCCTTGAAGCCAAACAAAAACTTGGCCACAGCTACCATACACATCATGGAGATAACTTATGCCCTAGCCTACAATATAAATAGACCTACTTTACATCACCTTAGCAGTTATTATTTTTTAAAGTCTAGGAAATGAAATGCAAAAGCCACTCAAAGCAACTCTTAAAGATGAACAACTAGGCTTTAAATTAGTTAAAGATTTAAGCACATGCACAAGCACTTACATCAAAGTTGTTGTTCAATTTATGTGCTACTTGTTGGACTAGTACCATAAATCAACAGGAGTCAGAAAATGCAAAAGTTTATGTTCTAGCAGTGACATGATTTTGGCACTCATAGGACTTTCTATTCCTGTTTTCTCATTAAACATATCACTTAATATGTATAAGGATGCTTAGACAACACTATTCCTTGTCAAACTGATATAATCATTCACTATCACTCGTGCTTTCTACTCTTGCATGTAAATTTTCCTTTTTAAATAGATCCTTTGAACAATTGCATCTTAAGATTTCTGAGTTTTCTTGTACATTGGCAAGAAACAACACATATTCTTAGACACTACCACGTTTGGTATTCCTTAAAACTCTCTTTTTAGTTGTAATGGATCTGCATTCTTCATTTAATTTGGCATTGGATGAGGACCACACACAGCATATTTTTATCCTAAAGGATCCCAAAACTAAATGGAAACTAACTGATCTGCAAATCAGTAAGAGTATTTTGATAAACTATGAAAAGCAATCAGCTGTGGCTTGAATTGCAGCCATTGTTTAGCAGTACATGCTTACCACTTTACAGCTTGTAGCAAGTGCTGAAAAATTGTACCTTCCCTAATAACCAAAGATGCTGTGGAAAATTAAGTAGGTAATATGTCATTAACAGATCTGGAGCTCAGCCAAGACAGAGAAGCTGATTTCATTACTTTTCCGCTGAGTCCCAAAGAATACAAAGTGACTTGAGGAGATCCTCAGTTTTATGTATCACTCAAAGGATAGCAACTCTAAATGACACGCCCCACAACAGGCTGATATCGGTTGTGGTTTTTCTGGTTTTATAAAGGCAAATAAAAAATTTAATCCTCCAGTCTTTTTTTGGCATTACCCTCCAAAAATTATGGAATATGGTTTTAAAGATACCATGTAGATATTGTTGTCCAAATCTTATCCAAGAATATCAAAGACAAGCATTAAAATTCCCTGCGAGGTTACAGATTATCTCCTTCCCAGCACATGATATACACCCTTATGTTGCAGAGTTTCTAAGTTTTCTTTCAAAACCTAAATAAACATCAAAAATAAGCATTTGTGTCACAGTTTGTGAATAGAATAAAACATCTGCCTAAAAAGGCTCTGAAGACTTTTTAATTCACCGCATTTAAGAGCCTCAGGTTATGCAATAGCCATTCTCTAAGGTTTGCTGCATCTCAGCAGTAAATTCCGGCACAGGGACTCATAGCTGCCCCAAGATTAAAGGTAAATTCTCTTCAATAGAGAAGACTGGTGTTCTATGCAGAACAGGAGGAAAAGGTAAACACAATAATTCCAGCACAAGTGAAGTGTATAACTTCCTAGCAAGCTATTGTTGAATTTCCTCCACTAAGCATGCTTTCGATATTCCAGAGACTGGAAGAGGCCTGTACTCAATAACCATTGTATTCATATTCTTACACTCCTGTTCACCTTTCTGCAGCAGCTTCCAGCACCAATGCACTGCACAAGACCACTGACCACTGCCTCTGACATTTGTGAGATCAAAACCAGATCAAAATTTGTCAAAATGCATCACAGCTGGGAAGTGGAAGACAAAGGACAAAATGCATTTGAACAAGAAAAGAATTCTAACTATGGAAAACTATGATCATGGTAACTGAAAAGAGTATTTTTCTGCTTGAAGCAAGAGCTTCCTAGGGAAGACCAATACTATTAATGAGAGATACTCCAGCCAACAAGAGAAGTACAAAGTCATGCACATCCACAAGTCCCAGCACTGATTCTTGTATGTGCAAATGAGAGCCCAGCACCACCTGAAGTTAAAGAATCTGCAGCACCCACGTGCATCACCTCCTGAGAGAAACAGCAGGAATTGTCTTGATTCTAGTGCTTAAAAAAGGAAAGCTTTGCCTTCCAGCAGTTTCAATAACAATAGTGATGGAGGAACCCTGAACACTCTTAAAGGAACTTCATTAAACTTAGACCAAGGCCTTAAAGACAGTGAACACTTGTTGCTACTGTCTACAAGCTAAATGCAGCTTTAATTCCTTATTATTTGCAAAATTAATTCTGGCAATTGTCCCATTAGATATTATTATCATTGTTTTGCAGAGGGAAAAATTGAAGAGCTAACTGAAGATTCCCCTATAGGCCCAAAAATAGCTAAGAAAGTAGATCTCCAAAGTAGATAGCTTTGAATCCCTGCATTATTTTACCATACATCTCCATTTGCTACATATGCAAGCCTGCAGAAGGGAACAGACACATTCCTGGCCTTCAGAGTTGCAGGACAACCTAGAGCTGTAAACATAATGTGCACATGGGCTGAAGCCAGAATTTTGGATGTAAGCTCTGATGCCAGATCTGGGTTCAAACGACACTGATCTCCAGATTAAAACCAATAAACACTCAAATCTGTAGTCATAAGTACACAGATGGTGCTCCCCATATGTTTTTGTGGCATACACAAGGGAAAATCCAATAATTTAATATGCATTTTTTCCTCTTCATTGATATGATAATTAAATTCCCTGAGAACATACTCAACAGCTTATAAGAGGAGGAAACATTCGGAACTTGGTAGCATTGACTTATTTAACAAGCAAGGGAAGTGAGAACTGCTACGATTTATAGAATTTACATGATGACAGAGCAAATCTTAAACACAGCATGTTAACTTCTAGACACGCTGTAAAGACTAAGGAGACAGGATGAACTGTTGTAGATGGCATTTCATTTCTAGATCACTGGGCTAGATTATTGAATGAGCCCAAGGTGACAGAATTATTTTTGCTACTTACTTACAGAGAAGCAAAGCTTTTTGTAAGAGTTCAGACACTGAAATAAGGAGGACAGTTTTTCTTCCAGGTTTATTGCTAACATTTAAAACAATGCTTCCATTAAATAAGTATTTTCACACTTGATCAGTTCAAGGGGTTCATTATTTTCATGCTGTGTAATTATGTAGATTTCTAGTAAGTATTCTCTGCCTCTGTATGCTAGACCCAAGTGCTACTTTTGGTATTTGCTTGATGCTCAGAATGTGGTAATGGCATTTGGAAGAAAGTCTTTTATGGAGATGTCTAAAAATTGCATCTCACTTCCCATGCATTTATGTGAAAAAAAATTCAATAAACATTTCTCTTCTTTCATCCCACTTCAGGTTAAGAGTTTCAAGTGAAAACTAGCCATCCTAATATATTTTAACACATGTAAAATGTCCCTATGTTCAAATAAAATATATATCTATGAAGAATATAGTTTTATTACCTATGAACAAAAAATAAAGGAAATCTATCTTTGTAAGTCTTGCCAACTTGCGGGTCTTCAAAGCCATTCAATCTGATTTTTGTATGATGCTAAGCCAGTTCATATATATTTATAGACTTATGTTAGCTTGCACAATATATGACCATTAACATAACACACAGTAGGACATAGGGGTTGTTTACTACATACCTAATCTTGCCTAAATGTTTTATATACTGCTTGGGAAAGTTTAGCTATGAATAACTCCTTCCAAATGTATTCTTCTTGTTTATTTTGTTATAATATTTGATGGGCATTTCTAAGGAGTTCTAGATTAGCACAATTCTAGCATTTTTGTGCATTGTTTGCTGTTCACAAAACAAATGAACAACGACATTCCATATGTGTCAGATGTAAGTCTTTTATTTAAGTCTTTCAATTTATATGTCCACAGAGAATCAATCAGAATAGTACTTGTGCAAAATACAAGATATGTCACTGGCTAAAGCCCACAGTAAGTTTTGCTTTTTTTTTTTTTTTTGGTAACCCTAAACCGGTGTGTTTTTTCATGCCTTTTTCTTTTCTACCATCAGCTTGTTAACGAGTGTGTAAAAAAATGTCAAGGTTGACTAAGATGCAGGAAGGAGATGTAAAAAAGAGAACATTTGGAGTAACAAGTGTGTGAAGAGTCTGCAATGCTGGCCTTGGGAGAATAACTTAGGAGTGCTAAAATCAAAGGAACTACTGCCCTAAGCTAGCAGTTCTTCTCCAGAGAGAAATAAATCCTACGGGAAATAGCAACCTTTAAGAAAAAAACCTATCCCTTTCGGGTTAAAAAAAAAGCTTCTTAACTAGCTATTTACGAATAGCTGCCTATTTAGCATTCCTGCAAAGCCTAGAGAAAAATACACTGTTTTAAAAAGACCATTAAGACCACAATGACTGGGTATTCACAGTTAAGAAACACTGTTTTAAGGCTCCTGTACATCCTTCAGCTCTTTTACACACATTGTATTATGATGAAATCTTTAGTAAACACAATCAGATGACATTTTTTCCCCACAGGATCCTACCTAATGTAGTGCACAGGGTTCAATGAGCTCCATTAATCAGCAGCCATTCAATAACCTTATCCCCATTATCTTCCCAGCACCACCTTTTCCCCCAGTGGCCTCAACATTTCTCCAGCTCTTCCTGGAATTCATAAGCCTGCTCTCACCCTTCAGAAGACATGGGAGTGCATCATGTCCCACCTAGCCAGATTCTGCCAAGAAGGAAAGGGACCTGCTGATCTCTCTTGATTGCTACCGACTGTGAGGCGAGGTGTGACTAAAAGATTACAGAACTCTTGAACGTTTCAATTCCTTTTCCCCTCAGGAGAAAGGACCAGGGAGCAGGGTCACACTGCCAAGAGCAGGGAGAGATTTCTGCGTGCTCTGATTTGCTGCTACCCACCTCCCGACACACAGCAAACGTTCAAACGGACAGGCCTTCCTTCATCTCTCATGAGCTACCAGACATTACTCCCTTCTCCATAAGGGAATCCACTTCCAGTCACACTCAGGGAGAACTGACAAGCCCAGTACCCCCAGATATAAAACACAAATAGAAATAAAACTTCACAGCATGCTTCTAAAGCAATGGTTCCCACGGGATGCTAAACTCTAGGTGACATTTACTAGGTTTTGGCATCTCATGTGAGATGTTTATGGCCTAATTTTTTGGAATGCTCCCCAAACACACTCCATGATGCTGTGTAAGTTGTGACAGCATCCTGACCCATCTGCAGCTTGGGTACGCAAGATGTGTGCTAAGTTTGGGTTGGGGTTGAGTGACTCAGGTAGCAGTAGAGGTCTGTGGCAGAGACAAGCTGAGAACCTATTTCTTTACAGAGTTTTCAGTATCCTTTGGCCATTACACTGTCCCATCTCTTCTGCACTTCTCTGCCTTTGATTCCTCACTGCATGCCTTGCAATCAATGAAGCACAGGGGCTTATGCATAATAGCTGCTGTTACCACAGCTGTAGAACAGTTGGATACTTGCAGCACACTTGAATAATGTTGCACTGGTGCAGCTGATTCAGTCCTGGAGCAGACCGGTGTGTGTTCTCAGCAAGGTGACACAGAAAGGACAGAAAGGGAAGGGAAAGGTGTCAGGGCTGCTCCGTCTGTGTGAATGTCCCAAATTGGTCCCAATGCGAAACACACAACAGTAGCTACAGTCACTGCTCCTGCTACATCCAGAGGCAAACACCCATCCTTACCACCACTTCCTACACACTGCTGCCTCACTGCATCTCCAGGCCCTTCCAGTGCCCCAGCAACAGAATGTCTCTTGTGGTGACTGCTGGGGCAACTTCTGCTGCTCCACCAATCCCCTTGTGAGGCAGCCCATGGTCAAAAATAATAATTGACTGGATAATATATCCTCAACACTCCTGATGCCTTAGGATTTTAGCTTTTATATTTTTCGCATACTTGTAGCTCTGCAATTCTTTGGTGTGCAACTCTAAATTCCATACAGCCTGTTAGCTACTGTTCTCCCATTTTGGTCAGACAAAACAACTCCTCTCTAGGCCTGGGAATCTGTCTCAGGCCCTGAGAAATGTAAACAGAAGTGAGCTGGCGGTTAGCAAACTTGGGGTAAGTGACTAAATTACCTGAAGCTGTAATCGGAGGATTAACCCCAATAGGCAAATAGACCAAACTTATAAAAGTATGAAAACCTGTGACCTGTCATCCATTTTGGGTGTAGCCCCTGGGGGCTTTGACTGCCCTCATGTACCTGAAGGCCCTTCAATAAATATAACCACTTTTATTCTCTTAATTTTGTTAGCCTCTGGTTTCAGGTAGCCCCATCAAGACATCACTTCAGTTGTCTCAGAATCCCCCATCAGAGGCCATTACCTCCACTTAAAGTATGACTCAATGAGAAGTGATGGGAAACCTTGTGATGTTACTGGTTCTGTTTAGAATAGTCACAAAACAAGTTTATTTCAAGACCTAGATATTGCCTTCTATTATAAACCATTAAATTTACATGATTAACTGGGCATTTCAGCATCTTGAGAAACATTTGATATCCTTGGCAAGTTTGAGTAGGGATTTTTATAATTTTTAATGGTAGTTTAGTTAATTATTTAGTAAACAGCTGAATAAAGGAAGTTTACAGAGCTCTCTTTCTTTCTCCATTATCATAACTTTTCCTTTGTGTTTTGGGGGGAAGGGAGGAGTTGTTGGCTTTTTTGTTTGTGATTGTTGAGGGTCTTTTGTTTGTTTTGCGAGGTTTTGTGGGANGCTCATAATTGTGATAAGTTTTATATATATATATATATATATATATAAAACTTATCACAATTATGAGCTGCAACTCAGAGTTCTCTATTACCATCATGCAGGAATATTGCACGACTGAAGTGACTCCAGGTTAGTTTGATTTACTGTTTCTGTTGCAATTTTATATGCAACTACTCTTCCACCTATGCAGCTTCACTGTAAGGGATGACAACAAAAGCCATCCTTTTCTTTTTTGCTCACCAGAAATATGAAATTCAGAGGAGGGAATAAGCCATGAAGAATTGTGTGAATTAGTTGCTGGACTGTGGACAGAAAATACACTTGGGAATTACCAATATTAAAATACTTACACTTGGGCATTGTTTATTTTTATCTAAAGTAGGCTAGCTGTGGAGAAGGAACGACGGACAAAGTTTAAGTGCCTTAATTGCTTTGGAGATCTGCTTTTGGACATATTTAAACTCCCTTTAGGCTTATGAACTTGTAGAACCCTCAAATTTAAATTGAGGGGGATAAAAGTAAAACAGAAAACAAACAAAAAAAAATGCTTAATCCTTCCCCTCATCCATCTAATATTTTCAGATTTTCTCAGATCTAATTAGCAAGGATTTACATCAGTGAATTAAGCCTGTACCTTTAGAAGTGTGACCTACATGTTTGCTTAAACTGTACTAAATTGCAACCCTAACTTTGCTGTTTCCTAAGAAAAACTGCCCTCTTTTTCATCATTTAAGGTACGTAGAACTCCTTTCATTTTCAGTAGGATGGTGGCAGAGCTGAAAGAATGAGAAAGAATCTGTCTTAATCCCTCATAATCTCCCTAAGCATCAGATTCTCTGGGCAGCTTCATTATTAGAAGTATCATTGCTCATACTTCCTCTACTACTAAGTAATTATTTGAATAATCCATTTTGCTTCAGTAACTTCATAAATCATTTGTTTTGGGGATTTATTTTGGCAGCAAATTTAGGGAAATTCATCTGCTCAGGCGAGAAAATACTAATTTCTTGTTTGCTTTGCAAGCCTGGTACCCTATTAGCCCTCAATTTAACAGAATGTCTAAGATAGAGGAAAACAATTTCTCTAGACACAGTGAGACTGAATCACACCTCATTTACACTGATGTAAATAAGAGAGAGAGACACTGAAAAGGAAGAATTTATGGCACTTTATAATAAGAACAAAATTCAGACTCGAAAAACATTGTAATGCCTCAGTGTTGTAGCTGAAAATGCATGTGTTGAGCAATCTGCAATGGCAAAAACTAATCAGAAATAAATTTTATCAACTTTTAAAGTAAAATCTTACAGAATTTTCAAGGGACTCAGAATAAAAAAGCACTCTTTGGCTAAGTCTATGACAATTTGATAAAGACTAGTTCACCCCTACAGAAATCATAGCGATTTTCTCTAACCATCTCTTCTGATGGGATTCAATTAGTAAAATAAATGGAATAAGGAGAAAGAAAAAAAGGAGAAAGAAACCCTAGGAAATCTTATTATACACTATTAAACTCAATAAGGCTTTTCCATCAGAGAACATCAAGTCTTATTTCTGGTAATCCCTGTGCTGTTGTAAATCAGGAGCTGCTGCTATAAAGACTACAGAGTTCCAGCAGAATAAAACTGCAGTAAGCAAAAGCCAGAACTTTGAGTCATATTGCACAAGTCCAGATACTTGGGCAAAAATCTTTGCTGCTACTGACTGTCTGCTTCCTCGTAAATGTCTCAGAAACTTTAGCACTTCACCACTGACAGTTTGGCAGCTCTGCCCCCATCAGTCTGAAACAGGAACCTGAAAGTGAACACCATTAAGCAGATTTTGTTCCACCTAAATCCCAGTGTCTCGCAGCCAGATCCCCTTCAGGAAACGTGAAGTAAAACACAGGTAATGGCATGGATCATCACCCCACTGCCAGCAGAGACCCTCTTGCCTCCAGGCACCAAGGTGCCAGCCAGGGTCCCTCAGGTTTATTATCTCTCAGGTCCAAGATGATCTTGCATTTCTTGCAGCCCTTTTGCTCATCTTAAGCTGCAAGGATGTGATCTCCATTCCAGATCTGTCCTGGAGTAGAGTATTTTTTAATTGTATGAGAGAAAGGGGCTTAAACCCCATAGCACAAAGGTCCCACATTTCTTATTCTTTTCTCTGGCTATGGTGCACAAAAACTGTCTTCCCTGGGTACACTCTTAAAAGACAGTGTGTCCCTGAAATTCAGCTTACCTTAGGTAGAAGATGGGCAGCAAGCTGAAGAATTTGGCAAGCCACGGTACATGTGAACACAAGTATTGGCTAAATATGTTTGGGAAGGCAGGGGAGGGGGGTGTGTGATCAAGGGTTTTGTGGATCTCTTCAGAATCAGGCCTCTAGGCTGTATCCATCATAAACCCTTCCACCCTGACACCTACTTGCAGGTTTGGACTTGAGATAGTACAGTGATAGTATACAGGGGCACCATGCCACAGACAACTTCGTATCCATCCATACATTTATATTAGGATGGAAAGGTAAAACACAGCCACTCTTCAGAGGCTTTTTAGGGCTGGAGCCTGATATTTCTGTTTTCAGGAATATGAACATCCTGTCCACTAATGAGCAACAGAGGGTAGAAGTACATGATATCCTGACTGAGGAAACAGCAGAGTATCCAGAATCTCATCCTAAAAATTATCAGCAGGTGAAAACACTTGGATACCTTGGAAAACAGAGATAATAGAAGTATTATATTCTTAAAATAAAGAAAATACATAAATGATACACACAACCCCCTCAATCACAACTATTTCTTGGCATTATCTCCTGGGAGGCAGATTTCAAGTCAAACTTTGATTATAGGTATGCTAATGCAATTCAGAGTTAGCAACATGTGCATTATAGGTAAATATTTGCCTTGTCAAAGAATACATGCCAAAATAAAGTCTGTGTTTGTACAGATATAATCCATAAGGCTTCATTTTTTGTGATTCATGCCACAGCACAATATATTTTTTCTGAAACTCTTTTATAGAAAATGTAAGCTATATCTTATCAGAAAGTGTATCTGGATAAAAACTCATCTGGTGTAAAGCAATGCCAGCCTCTGAAAAGTTGGTGGGATTTGTTTGTACTTAGCCTTGAACTGAAATTGGCCAAAGGTATAGAATTTTGATGATTATGTTTCATATCTTTATCATATCTGCCCTGATCCCAAGATAAATAGATCATTTCCCAGCAATACAGTATTTCTAGACATCAATTTACTGTAAAATTCTCTGTAAGCAATTTCAATTCTCATGTAGACTCTACTATATTGTATTTTCAAAAAGTTCAACAACAAGAAAATGAAAGTAGAGGATCAAAAGCAAGTCTTTTTACAGTTAAAAACAAGAAAAAGTTGTGGGTTTCATATTGGTACTGTCAGAACAACTAAAAAGCAACATTATCAGGGGTCTTACTGGGACCTCACAAAAAAGTAAAGACCTAGGGTCCAGTTCATTCTTTTATTAAGTTTCTTGATGAAAACAAACACACTCACCTGCCCCCAAAGAAAAAAGAAAAACCAACCAACCACCCTCTGCTGCCCCACAAAAAAAAAAAAAAATCCACAGAAAAAAAAGTCTTTGGTTTGGTAAAACAAATGAAAAACCACACTGTGAGAAGTCCTAAACTGGCCAAATATTGTGACTGACTTCAATGAGGACAGGAATTCACCTCAGACATTCTCATTATCACACAACGACAAATAGTTCCAATTCAGATGCCTACCCAAATTAAGGAACCTGTAATTCTACACCTTAACCTCTAAGTCAGCTCCATTGGGCAGAGCTGTTGTCTATCAACGCTACAGGAGGAACAGGCTGCTCATGGAGAGTGGAAACACTCCTCATGCAAAGATGGTTCACACCATCATGCTGTCCAGGAGTTAATGATATTGTCCCAGCACCACACTGGCTGTTGCAGCCAGCACTGGTGCAGGTGGCCTGAGGGATTTTATGCTAGTTGAGATGAAGTTGCTCTCTGCAGAGATGACCACCAATCCTAGCACTGTTCGGCAACTTAAATTACACAACAGTCTCTTCCAAACCCTTTACAGCTCCTACTGTGTTCTGTGGGTTTAACTGGCTTTACACTACCTCCCTTTACTTGAAGAGTTTGTGCCACTGATGACAGATTGAAATTTCCCCTAGGCTGCCAGCTCCACTCCAAAACTAATGTGAATCCCATCAGCAGTTTCACTCACGTGCTCTCATGTCTCAGATTTCCGCACTTCCATTGCTGATTGTGCAATCCACCTTTTCACATATGAAACATGATCCACATTGGATTCCAGACATGAGGTGGAGATAGTTCTTTTCTGACTCTCACTTAAGACTTTTTTCTTTTAATATTGCTATGTATCAATAACAGGCATCCACAGCTCCAGAATATAAGGAAGTCAAATTATAAGCCAATTAATAGCATCATGAAACCACATAATTTTTTAAAAATTGTTAAGTAAAAGCTAGAGTATCATAGCTCATTTGATAAAGAGAAAATGTAGCATCAATAATACATATAAAATTTTTTACATTTTTTAATCCATTTTCATAATATATGCTCATATGCCAGGGGTTAGTGAGATTCTGCATTGGCATGTTTGTCTTTTAGACGTTATAGATCACTGATAAGCAAGCAAAAAAATGTGAATACACCAATATTCACCTGAATTGTATATTTATAGCACCTAGTCCAGGAGAGTGGGTACATTTAGTATCTCATTATGCATCATCATCAGAAGCTGTTACTGCCTCTACAATACTTAATCTACCTTGAGTGCTGTGTCCAGTTCGGGGCCCCCCAGTTTAGGAAGGACATTGAGGTGCTGGAGTGTGTCCAGAGAAGGGCAGTGGAGCTGGTGAAGGGTCTGGAACACAAATCCAATAAGGAGCAGCTGAGGGAGCTGGGGGTGTTTCGCCTGGAGAAAGGGAGGCTCAGGGGAGATCTTATTGCTGTCTGCAATCACCTGAAAGCAGGGTGTAGCCAGGTGGGGGTTGGTCTTTTCGCCCAGGAAACCAGTGACAGGACAAGAGGACACAGTCTTAATCTGTGCCAGGGGAGGTTTAGGTTGGACATTAGGAAGAATTTCTTCACAGAAGGGGTGATTGGGCATTGGAATGGGGTGCCCAGGGAGGTGGTGGAGTCACCATGCCTGGAGATGTTTGAAAAAAGACTGGATGTGGCACTCAGTGCCATGGTCTGGTTGACAGGGTGGTGTATGGTCACAGGTTGGACTCAATGACCTCAGAGCTCTTTTCCAACCTAGCTGATTCTGAGAATCTGCGATCATACCCCCACTGAATAGCTTCCTCCTAGTACAGTGTCCACTACTTATGTCATTTGGGTTGAGTAGGAGTTATTTGAATACTAAACAAAAACCGTTATTCTGGAGATCAAAATTCAATCCTTATCTAAACCACAGGTTCACAGCATGCTCTTGTCAAACCATGTAATCTATCCTAAAACTTCGTGTCTTTTTTATAAAATTGAGACACCTTGCTATCTGATGGGGGATAGCAGGAAGTGAGAGATGCTCATTTCTATGCTAATGAGGGGTTTAAGAAGATAAACACCAAAGAATTCAGAAATGCTTAAATTGAACACAGTTGGCACAAAAATTGCTACCATTGTGTTACTACAGGTTCACATTTGGTATGGTTTAACTTAACCAGCAATATTGAAATTCAGCATGTCAATTACGAATTGAAAAAGAAAGTGAAAGAGAGGGAGAGGAGGGAGAAGGGGGGAGACAAAGACAAACAGAATGTAGTATTATGGATGGAAGGAAAGTAAGAAGGGTACAATCTATTATAAGAAATTACTTATGAATAAATTGCAAGACTGTAAGAGCTAAGAAAACAAGAGGGGAATAACAATAGATAGAAAGCACAGACAGTCTAAGAGAAAAAATTTCTTCTTAAAAGAAAGGTGTGAGGTCTTGTGCTGATTGAGAACAAGAAGTACATCAATTGGCACTTTTAAAACATCCTGGAGAGAAGCTCAGAAATCTATTTGTTATCCAGGACTGAAACAAATCCCTGAAGAAAAAGAAAAAAAAAGAAAAAAAATAAAAAAGCACTGCTGAGTTGAGAAGATGCAGAAGGATGGCTATAATTTTTGGTAGGGTGGAAACAGCACACAAAGCAACCATTTTTAGGATTGACATGGTTATTCAAAGGGAACTGATATGCTAAGCATTTCTTAGCTTTGTTAGGAAACAAATTTTCAGGGCTTCGTACAAGGGATATGATGCAGCTGGAAGGTTTCATTATAAGAAAAAAACTCCTACGTTAAAATTCATTTTACTTGAAACGTCTCACAAAACCACTCTATTTTACGTAACTGAGGTAGAACTCATGTACAGTTCCTTTGTAATAAAATATCTCCCATTATCTAGAAACTTAGCTGATTTGAAGTCCATCTTTGTAATCAGGGGAATATTCTACATGTGCAATTTATAAACATTCATAGCTGTTATCCTGTGGCACTTGCTTCCATGTAAAATTGTGAATTTCCAAGTACCAGTCTAAGACTTTCTTGATTATTGTAATATGAGTTTTCAGCCTACAAATACCTCAAAAAGAATGCCTGCCCCTACTACCATTGCCATGAACCTTCAGTGAAATCAAGTAACTTTTCCACTAAGTGAAAAAGGACCTGGGGGTGCTGCTCTCTGGTGGACAGACAGCTGGACATGAGCCAGCAGTGTGCCCAGGTGGCCAAGAAGGACAATGGAGATGGTGACGGGCCTGGGAGTGATTGTGCTATCCAAAAAAATTTTTAGCTGTAGGTAATGTCAAATACCTGAATAACCCTACTAGCTAGCCAGACAACCACAAGAATATGCACAAGACTAGAGTTTCCTACAGTACATTAAAAGGCACTAGTGCAAAGCTCCAGTACAAAAGAAGCATCATTTTATAAAATCCTATTAATTCACATAATTAGGCAACTTGCTCTCTTATATGAATAGAGCAACAAAGAAATCATACTGAGATTAAAAGCCTGAGGGCTTCCTATGGCTGTTGAGATCCGGGCCATCAAAACTGATATTAGAGTTTACAGGACTTCCTCACTGTTCACTCTGGTGCGAGAGAAATTGTCTCACCCTCAGAAGGTATTCAAGATGTCTTCAAAGAGCTGAGCCTCGGAGACAACACAGACAGAAGGAGAAGGCAGGGACCATGGTCTTTGAACAACCTGGTAGCTTCCAAAATCTTAGAGGCTATCGAGACTTACAATACCTTTCGATGTCACACAGACAGTGCAGAGGACCTCACAGTGCTCTTAAAAAATTTTAATTTTCTCTTCCCAAATTGACTGCCAGTAAAACCCTGTATTGTACCTCATGTGTGGCTCCCCTGAGAAAGACTTTGCAGCTTTCATCAACAATGTTCGCTCAGAGGAAGATAGTTCCACAGCTGGACATGAGATTTTAGAGCTGCTTTAACTAAGAAAAAACTATCAGGGGCAGCATAAGGGATTTTATATCAGAAGAAAGTGCAGTTCCTTTGGGACAGATTTGCCCAAATACCTCTGCCATATTCTTCTCCAGATAGTGTGTATGTCTTACAAGCCAAGGAGTGCTGAAGAAGGCAGAGTCACACAGCGGCAGCAAGCTGAAGCAGGCTTTGACTCAATTGACAATAGCAGTACTTTTTCTAATTTCTGTGCAAGTATGCAAAAGGATTAGAAAAAAAAATAAATAAATCTTCCTGCAGAGCCTCCCACATCCTTCCAGGTCTTTCTTGTGTCTGCCCACTGATACATACAACCAATTAAGAGAGACTGCAGAAACACTGCCACGAACACGGATCCTGCCCTTTCTCCCCTCTCTGAGAGGAACAATGTAGTTATCCAGAGCTCACTGACAGGGAAGTCAAAGAGCTGCATTTTGGTGACCTCTGACTCCCATTAAAGACTTGAACACAACTTTGAAGTCACTTGCACTGGCAGATCAGGCACAGGCGAGCAATACTCATGTTGGCCGTGTCAAGGAGCCACACGAGGTTGTGACACGGTCACTCGACGGCAGTGCAGGGTTTGGAACGCCTCGCCTGTCACAAGAACCGAGTTCAGAAAACAACTATGCAAAAGCCTGATTCGGAGCCCTTTGGAATCATTAGGAACATGTTTTTAGGATGCTGTTACTGTTGGTTCAAGGGAGGCTTCAGCAGAGGCTAATAAAGAAAAACCCCAAACTGTTCTTCTCAGAAGCCTCCACCTGCTCTCAACCCTAAATGTGTGACAGCACAAGACTCTGCCCTGCCTCTCTTCAAACACTTTCAATAAAAAAAGAAAACCGAGGCCAAATCTGTAAGCCTGTTCAGCTACAAGATAAAAAAAATTGTTTCATTTTCCTTCCTCTCATCTCCCTGCCCCCAAGAAATATAATGTTGAATCAATCTTTAGCTCAACCAAATAATATCATGAAATAATGTAAAGAAAATGAACATTATATGTGCTTTCAGGGGGCAGAAAACATAGCAGCAGGAAGAATTTATTGCTGACCTTCACGCCAGTGTCTGCTGAAGAATATATGATAGTTGTAACTGGATAAAAAATTATTTTCATTTAGGACAAACAAAAGAAATGAATATTTCAACAGCGATTTTTGCCTGTTTTTCAAGACAAGGCAACTATATATGCTGTCTGGGGATTTGTTTTAGCTTAAAAGCTCAATTTCTCACAAGCACCTCACAGAGAAAAGAAAAGAAGGGTTAAATGTATACTTAATTAAGTTACTTCACACATTAGCAATCATAGCATGTGTAGAAATCAGATGTGTTTGAAATATTCATGATGAAATGCAAAACCACTATCACACTTCTACATTTCGGTCAAGCTTGAAAATGGGTCTGTTTCTGTGAAAAATGTCACTAAGATACTCGCTTTTCTTTTTACTTTCTCTTTATTTAATTTTTTTTCTTTGCATGAAAAGTACTTTGCAGATAGCTTACATGAATTCGTATTAACATTAGCTTCCTAGGGGTGAGATTCATATTTCATGTTTGCAAGGCACACACTACTAAAGTGATGTTTGGGTGTGGGGATAGCTGACAAAGTCGTATGAATGAAAAATACCCCAGCTTTTAGAAAGAAAATTAGTAAAACATTAAGAACACTTTTAAACTTCAGCATTTTTCTTACAGAGAAAGAAATTTCAAACAGTTCAGAATTGGGTAATGTTCAAGTTAAATTTGAGGGCAAACTTTCAGGAATCATATGAGTGATCAAAGTTTCTTTAAAAGATCATTAAAAAAAAGTGTGTTCCTTTCCATTCGAGGAAATGTTAATTGAACATTTATCATCAATATACTACCAAAATGCATTGTTTTTACCTACATAATGATCCACTGGCATTTTATGTCCAGAAAACAGACCATCAGAGGACATTCCTCAATACCTTTACACAAAGCTGTTTTTATTATCATTCAAACCAAACAGTATTCTATACTCTGATGGCTATCAGAGCCGTTTGGAAAGCAAAGTTCTTCTTGCAGAAAGCATAACCTTCTTTATGAAAAAAATTAGGTTCAGTGCAAA
The DNA here is from genome assembly GCA_013397115.1 of Edolisoma coerulescens. Taxonomy (NCBI): domain Eukaryota; kingdom Metazoa; phylum Chordata; class Aves; order Passeriformes; family Campephagidae; genus Edolisoma; species Edolisoma coerulescens. The sequence continues at coordinate 964,424 of VWZW01001823.1, forward strand.
CCAAAGAGATTTTGGCCTCAGAACCAAAATATTTCAATGAAAACTCAGTACTACATCTTGACAGAAATAGAAATTATTTCACCAACACACTTGAAACACTTACTTGAAAGTCTCTGTCTCTGTTGGCAAGCTTGCTTCATGACGGCCTTTAACCAGCCCACTGTTCAGTCTGACCTCCTGTTGCCAACCATCAGGTTCTCAAGTCTACACGACCCCTGAAGAGCTGAGGGCTCGGATGGGGATGTTTCTTGACAATCCCCTACTCTCCTCTCACACACTTTACTTCCCTCTGAAGAGGATAGGCCAGAAAAGGAGACCATGTGAAGGGCTTCCAGTAGAAACCACCCCTTTAGTTTTGTTGTACCCAATTTAGCTGACAGCAGTTTCCCCAACTGATCAGTTGCCTTTGGTTAATTTGTTTTACTTTTCTTTGTGGAACAGTCACCATTTCATAGAGAGAGCAGGAACAAGCAGTTATGCTAAAAAATGAAATATTTATGACTGGCAGAGTAATGTAGCATAGAGAAATACAGGGCTGGTACAACAGAAGATCTGGGATGTGGAGACACAGGATGTGGCATAAAGTATCACTGGCACAGGAAGACAAGAGAGGAGGCCTGGGCTTGGCACTGGAGATCCCACAACTCTAAATGGTTCAGTCATGCTCAGATAAAAGCATGAAGATCTTGAGATGGACAAAAAATATTTTAGCAGCCATAAGGAAATAATGTCTTATATACATAAAGTATATAAATCCAGGTAGATTTGGATGTAATCTGGAACTGTAGACCAATGAAGAAGAGAGAAAGATGTAAAATTCTGTTAATGAAGATATGAAAATGATCCCTAGCCAATCCAAGACAGATGAAGAAGAAAACACTGACATGTTTAGTATCATATTCCTCCTGGCAAAGGATTCCAGATACTGACAACGCTTCATCACCCTTTACCACACACACCACCACCAGAATGGAATCACTGATTAGGATCCAGAGTAGTAGCAACAGTGCAAGTGTAATCCCAGAAAAGGGGGAGAAGCTCAATGTGCGTGTGTGTATGTGTGTGCAGCAATGTTTACTGCATTATTATTTTTTCTTGTTCTGCAGCAATTAGATCTGGAATAATAACAATCAAACTTTCAAAACTTCAGATTTACTTACAATAAAGCCTTACATAATGAGTGCTTTCTCCTTGTCCCAAAAACATTGGCTTTTAGTGTAACATTGGATGGACTGACTATAGGAGAAAATGCCAGACACCTGCAAAATCTGTTAGTCTGGAGAGGAGGTAAATTGCAGGAAATACACACTGAAATAGAAACTTTTTCAGCATGGATTTTTAAAATAGAAATATTTTCAGGATGGATTTTTAATCTACCATGTCAACACTTTCAGTCACTTAGTCTTTCAATTTGGCACCATCTGTGCATTATGGTTATTACTTGGGACATCGCTGGATTATATTAGTTTTCAATCAGAAATCTATTTGAGAGGAAATCATTGTTTTCAATCCAATTAGATTTTGTCATATTTCTCTGATCTTGCAACACTTTGCTGTTAAAAACCACGGGATATTTACTGTCTACGTTCTGCTGATTACTGAAGATTTTCACAGATTGGAAGAGACACATTGATGCAGTTCATTGGTATGCTCTGTGGCACCACTGTGATCAGCCAGTCACTTCCCTTAAAGTCGCAGTCATTGCAGCTCCTGGTACTGTGAAGACTCACAATTAGGCTTTACTTTACCCATAAATAGAAAGTCATCTATTTGCAAACCAAATCTTCATGGGAAACTACAGGCTGGGGATACATCTGCTGGCTTGGCATTAACATTTTAGCTTCCAGCCAATTAGGACAGAACAGTACCTTACATTATTCTAGGACATAAAGTATTGATTCCAAATTACAATTGCTGTTTTCAACCTTAAAATGTTACCTCACCTACCTTTTTACAAAGTGAAATTCATCAGCTTTTACAGCAACAATCCTTCCTGCTACAAGAAAAGCAGAACTTTACACCAATTCATGAATCTATTAAATTACGATGGAATTTTTTTAGCTACAAATTATAGCCATATTAATACCTACAGAGTTCCCTATGAACAATAAATGCAAAAGGATTTTTTTCCCCAATGATTAGCCATTGTAAAGAGTAGCCATTTAGTGCATGCAAATTTCCTGCCTTGCAGATCAAATGTGAATTAGAGCCCTAGGAGGCTGGCTTATATGAATAAGCTTAGATAGTGCTAATTATAAAACCAGCATATTGTAATCACACTTAAATTGTTCAACTCCTTTATTGCAACATGGGTGACCCCTGTAAATTTGGTAGGCAAGTACAGAATTCTTTTTCACCACATTTTGATGTAGGACAAGAGTTGTCATAAAATAGGAATTAGAAATGTTAGAAACTTCTGAACGTGTGGGTAAAATCTACTCAAGGCTTTGAATACCAGAAAGCTTAGCCCCTCCAACATCTGTGCATCAGGCACATGGCCACGAAAGTAGGATTCAAACCCGGAGTTGTCAGTATCCCTCCACAATAATTGTATTGTCATCTTTCCTCATGACTTCTGCATTTTTGGTAGAACACAGACAACACTTCAAAGGAAGGACAAGCAGGAATCCAAACCCAACTGTCAGCCCCACATACAGTGTAGGCTATGGCTCAGTAGTGTGCTTGAAAGCCCTGAGTCCAAGAAAGAATATGAATTCATCAAAACTGTGTGAATGGTTCTATTCACCCTATTTCTACCAGGGAGCAGACACTGAAATTTCTGGATTAAAAACAAGCTGAATATTCCTTCTCTGCTTGTAATACCCATCACAATCCCCAGTTTTTGTAGCTTTAAAGCACTTTCCTTGCTCTTCTCCTAACCCACATAGGAGCTGTGGAAAATCTCTATGTTTCTGTTCAGCTTTTCTGCACCTCACCATTCACAAGTTCTGGAGATTCTCTTCTGCAAGAAGAGAAGATCAGAAAAACCCCACTGGACAAAGGAGCAACAGCACAACATAGGAGACACCAAGTCTGGAATATTATTTCCTTAGTTAATGCGATGAAAAGAGACATTTACCATAGCAATATAAAAGTTCAGTGAGAGACTTGATCTCTAATTGTGGCTGTTGACTCCCTCTGCTTCAAGATTATAAAAAATCTTCTCAGATGGAGAGAGAAAAGAAGCCCCAGAAAGCAGGGAAAAACAAAGCACCATGGAAGAGCAAGCGTTATTAGGATTTAATCTTAGCAACTCTATTTCTTCCCTTTTTATAAAGGCTCTTTAGATTTCTGTAACTAGAAATACCCTACCTTGCAGGGCAAGGACAGGGACAAAAGCGCTATTCTTCATTTTTTCTTGGTATATTTTTTTGTCCTTGCACTTCAGGGTCAGTAAAGCAATTCACCCAGGCAGACATAAACTTGTTTTGTGAACTAAGCATTTACTAAATTAATTCTTCTATTTCTATTTAGCACATTCATAAATCTGCATTCCAATAGAACTTTATCATTCTAGTGTTTTCTTCTTCTTTTTCCTGCTTTTTTACCAAAATCAAAGCACCATCAATACTTCTGTTGTCAATATATGCACTTACAGAAAGAAACTGATATCTGCAGAATTACTGCAAGGATAAAGCTAACACATGTAACACACACATAAAACAGTCTGTATTTTACCACACCTAAATCCCCCACACCATTATAATCAATTTAACGTAACAGTAACACCACTGGTGCTGAACTATGTTCAACATTAAATCCTGCAACATAGGGAAATTTGAGAAATCCAGATAGCAGACAGAAAGCTGTCTTTTTCTTTCCCATCAAGTTCCATGATTTACGCTCCAATTGGTAAACCCTGGAACGCAGAGATGCAAAACCTACAGAGACCAAAGACTTTGCATTCCAAAGACCTTGCTTTACATTTAGCAAAATATTTCTTGTTCATTGTCAGTTTTACTCTGCAGCAGAGGCTTTCCTATACTTCCATCTTGGCTGCCTAAAACCCAACCTCACGCATGAAGACCTGTGCCTCTCTACTTTCCATTGGGAAAAAAAAAACAACAACAGATGATCCTGTTTTTTGTTGGAGTGTTTTCCAGATACAACAATAACCTGTTTTATTTCATTCCTGTTCTCAGCTAGGCTTTTGGGGAAAGAGCCAGTGACTCTCTTGAGAAGGATCGAGAGGAGAAGGATCTATATGGACAGAGGCATCACAAGAAAGTGTTGGAAGCTGTGTGTTTCTTCTGGCCTGTCCTGGATTCAATGCAGCTGTCTTGGGACTCCAGAAAGGAGGGAGACTTTACAGCCCCTGCCTTGCCTGCTGCTTTGTGAGGTGGTGCTGGCCCACCCTGTTCCTGGTGATCCCCAGCAGAAACTACTCCGTGCTTTTCACAGCTCCTGCATTCTTGCATCTCGTTAAACTAAGGAAGGGTTTGAAGAGCAAATGACAGACTGAGCACTGCTGGTTGCTCCACAAGAGGAGCAAGGAGTCAAGGAGCTGGAAGTAGCTTTTATTACTACCCCACTTTAGTTTGAAGAGTCAATAGGTGGGACAATGGGGAAAGAGTGGGGACAAACTCAGCAAGGACTTTTAGAGCACTGGAAAAGAGCAGGGACAGCTGGAAAGCAGAAGAATCATGCAAAACCAAGGAAGAATAGAGGTAAAATTGATTTGGAAGTGGGGAAGATCAATTAATTAGAAGAATGCAGGGGAAGGTAAAGGAAGAGACTGGATATTTTAGAAGAACAATTAATGCATGAGGAACAGATTAGTATGATTTGCAGGGATAAAAAGGTTATGTAATAAATTGATTAGGAGAAAGAATTAATCAATGAGTTAGTGGTGCTACTCAGTTTTAAAATGCTTACCATGCTAAAAAAAGATATAATTTTCCAGGGGGTAGAGTTAGTTTTTATGGATAAACTCTTTCAAGGTGCCATGCTACATAATTGACTTATTGGGGAGTTTGTTATTAAACAATTAAGCATTACATTACTTCATTATTTTGATTTGAAATTTGAAGACTGAAATCTTTAATTTGGGCCCCATCTCAGGGGAGAAAAATCCTCATCTGGGGCAATTACAGCAGAAGAAGCACACAAAGGAAAATTTTTCTGCTGTCCTCTCACTGGTCTGATAAAACCTCTCTCCTGGTTTCAGAATTAGGCTGTTTGTTTATATAAGTGGCCTCAAATTCTGCAGCTCAGCCTAACTAAAATACTGGAAAGGCAATCAGAGATGCACCAGTAGGAAGGAAAAGAGGAAATCTCATGCAACCAGAGAACTATAACAGTACAACAAAAATGCTCTTAAGAGAAAGGAGTTTTGCAGACGTCTTTCTGAGTTCCTCTGAAATTACCACCAAGTCTGCTGATATTTTAATTCCATTAGCAAAACTAGCTGATTAAATAGGAATGTAAATTCCTTTTCTTCTTCCCCAAAGGCAGCAAGAAAAGTTGAGGCCCAGTTTCAGAGACAGTGTCTGAATAAGACAGCAAGAAAATAAAAGGCCCTTCTATTGAGCAAGAATATTCCACTACTATAGTAAAGATTTCCCTAGAACTTCCCCAGCAATGTTTCCCATCTATCAGATATTTGTGTAGGCCAGGGTCATCTGCTCAAAAGCAATGACAGCAGTCAAAATCTACGGTAGCCATAGAGACATGATAAAGTTTCAAAAATGGCATTGTGAAACATATTTTAAAGAGATTTAGAAAGGGGTATGGAGAAAAGAGGATGCCCTGCATAGCCAAGCAAAGGCATCTGGGTTTCCTGTGCTGTATATGTATTCCTCTCTGTACTCAAATACAAACATGTCTTAGTAAGGGAGCAGCTCAAGCATTTCCTCATTACAACCAAACCCCTCGATGTGTCTGTAGTCCCACAGAGATAAGTGAAGCCTTAGAAGAAGGAGGAAGACGCAGTTCCTATTTCAGAGAAGTTACAGATGAGACATAGAGGCTACTATTTTGGTAGCCTACCAAGATTTTTGTCATGGGTGCAGGAGAAAGGATAGAATGCAGACGAGGTCGCAAAAACAGATCAAATACGGCAATGAAGGCAGGAATTATGCAGAAGAACAAATGCAGACGTAGCTACTCACTTTTCTCTACAGAACAAAATAGCGTGCAGCTGAAACACAGCAATATCTAAGCACTGCTTGTAGAAATAGGCAGTTTCTACTGTTGTTTAAAAAGGTGCACTACAATGAACAAAGCAGGAAGGAGAAGATGGCCAACATAATTCCAATAGAATTGCCAACACAATATTATCTATGTTAAGCTGAAATACCCTTTACGAGGCATTTCAGGCAGAGTGACATACAGGTGTGATACTGATACTGAGAGTCTCAGCAAAAGGAATATTTAGAGCTGGATCTTGCTACAATGGTTTCTGCAAACATTTTTTAAAGGAACTGATTGTCTTGTATTATTTGAGTAGAAGGGGGATAAGTCTTTCCAGGCTCACTAATAAATACTGTTGCCTGATGTATTATATGAGTGTGGCATTAAAAAACCCCACTCAGAATTACTAAAAAAAATTATTATAGAATGGAAATTTCCCCACTCTTAACATGTGAGACTCTTATTCTAGTCCTCCTGAAAATGCAGACAACTCAGAATGATTAAATTTTTTATTGTTTTTTTCTAGACATAAACATAAATATTTTCAGCACGATGGGAATTTAAAGTAAATGGAGTTGTGTCTATGGAGGAGTAAAATCAAGATTACATTTTCTTTGTTGATGATTACTTTAAGAGGGAAGGAAATATAAATTAAAAAAAAACAAAACCAAAACAATCCCCAAGAAAGGCAAGAAATGAAAACATTAGTCTATAAAAACTGCAGACAATTTCTGTCATATTCTATTCTGCATACACTTTTTAGATTTTGGCAGAAATTTGTTTGTACTTGATAAAAAGAAAATTCAGCAGAGAAAAGGACAAAAATAAATTTGACAATAGTGTTCTAAAAATAGATTTTCTGAGTTTGTCTCCTAAATGTGGTCTTAGCAGAACACCTACTCTGAAAAATAATCTGGCCATCAATGACTCACTTGCAGGGCCACCCAGCTGGTAGCCCTCAGTTTACAGCTCCCTTCCCAGGAGGGAACTTGAAGCCTTGAGTTGGGTGTCCAAGCTTTTTGCAAACCTGAAGGGTTTGGGCTCCTCAGGGTGAGATTTGCCAGTCCAAGCCAACTGAAGAGAAAGATTTGCCAGACCAAGCCCGCCGAGGACAAAGCTCAGATTAGATTAGATCAGGTCAGATTAGAGCTCTCTGATCAGGGGGGAAATTTGGGCTCTTAGCCTAGAAGCCCCAGTTGGAAGTCTCAGCCCTCCATTCACATTACTAACAGTACTAGCAGCTTTATCAAAAATCAGTATTTTTGAAAGTTTGTCAGTAGTTCTGGGGTTTGCCATTCTAATGCTGCAGAGTAGGCACTGTAAGCACCAAGGACCAGCATCACTTCAAAAGTCTTGCCCTTCACGACTCTAAAGTAAAAGGTTGCCAAGAGGAAAAGGAAAGTGACTGAAACCTCCCTTGACTGCTTGAACATTCAGGACATTAATAGTTCTGTTCAAAACCTCATGCTTGGATCTTTTTCTCCACTAACAAATAAGAGTTTTATAGTTTTCCTGGACCAATGCCCAAAGGCAAAAGAGGCTGTGCAAGTATCTTTCCTCTAAACAGAAAATATTCAGTTGCTGACATAGGGACAGAAGGTATTTGTATAATTTTAAAACACATTTGTGTGACAGATTCAAGAGTTTTAATCAGTTAAATAGGCGAATACCTTGTACGAATGTTAAATTCCCGAATGAGGCCCTGTTGTTTCTTCTTTTCTATGAAAATGGAACAGGAACTGTACTTGAGGAAAAAAAGAGCTCTCAACCAGTGTCACAAAACATGCTACAAAATGACCCAAACACATTATTTGTTCCTTGTCTCTTAGAGTAAACTAATATCTAGCATTCTCTTTTGAGCACTGTATATCAGCAATCAGGTGAAAGATCCAGGACATCCCACTCTGGATGAATAGAGTTGTAATGTATATTTTATCAGCAGATGGAATTTGTCAGCAACACACAAATGAGTCTTTCTATTAGAGTTTCTCTCAAAAACATACATACATGCTTGTTGCTTCTTTGTTCTAGAGAAAGAAAACAGCCTTGTATCAAACTGCACTTTTCCAAGGGCTTTTCCTTTAATATGACTTTCAGACAGCCACTTCCCAACATGCAGAATGTTACCAAGGAAACCAGGATTGGTGGTAAGTCACAGCATCTTTTATTTGTCCCAGGCAAAGGCAGCAAAAAACCCATTAAAGCAGTATTTTAAATACCTTTACTCAGTTTTAGGTCCAGGTTTTCTCGTCCATTCAGCAAACAGCTTTGGCAGTACTTTTGACTTCTGTCGCTGTTTTTTTCTAGAGGACCCTAATCAATGAACGTGCCCTTTCAAACTCCAGGAGCTGGACTGGGCACTACTACTGCCTCACCAGCGATATCCAGCTTCCCATCCAATCCACTGTGCACTGCTTGAATTTGGTTCACTCACACTTGCCAGTTTTAACCAGGTACAAATAAGTTTCACACCCTGTTAACATTGCAGCATTAATTTGACACCTGATACCACCAGATCACAGCCTGTCCTAGCATAACGAACTTGCTGAATGTTGCAGTAGTTCAAATCCCTCCAGTGGGATCTTGTTTGCACCGAACAAGACTGACAGATATTTGGCTAAATTATACTAATCCATGTCACAAGCAGGGAAGAGGATTCTTGGTTTCATTCTCTGAGTCAGCTTTAGGTTTAGTCTGAAGCTGTTTGGGTTCTCATTAAAATATAAATATTCATTTGAAAAAAATTCAACAAGCTTCTAAGCAAACAACTCAGAAAGCATAAAATGACATTTTTCTTGAAAGACAGGTGAGATCCAGGTGAGATTCAAGGCTCAGCTAAGTCACAGCTATGTAAATTGCACAATAAAACTCAGTGGTAAAAGCTAATCTGTTGTAGAGATAAATGCCTAAGGCAATAGTAATAAAATGTCCTCAATAACAAACATGTCTACTATTCTGACTTTTGTACAAGTTTGCACTTTAGCAAAAAAACCCCAAATAAGCCACCAAAACAAATCAAACAATAAACCTCGAACAAACAATAAAACATGGCTTATTGTTAATGCTCTTGTATTCATCAAAACCCTCATTTTACAATCAATATATTATAAACTCTCTAAACTCTCTGTTTTCTATGAAAGAAGAAATAGTCTCAATCCAGTTCTCTGGCAGTGCCCTTGCACTATTATATGGATTGTTTAACACTGTATTTGAACAACTGATCCTTATGAAAGCCTCTGCTTGTGCAAAAATGTGTCAAAAGAAATTTGTGCTAGTAGGATTGACACTGTTCCCATCTATGCCCTGTCAGGCAGCTATAACTTATTTTAGCCTGACTGAAACTCCAGTCCGATAGCTGAAGCTATGAAAAGTGGGTGGGTCTGACTGAAAGTCCTGTGTGCTAGGATGGAGTTTCTTCTGCAAGAATCTCACCACAAATTGGATGTGAGCATATAAATGTTTAAAGATGTGCAAGCCTAAATAGGAGGGTCCCCGCATGCTACTTAGAATGAAACTTATAAAATCCCTCTCTTCTCTTAAGGCTTCTAAAAGATGAAGGGATAAGAAGTCTGCAAAAAAACCCCCCACGTTTCAATTTTAAAGGACTGATAGTTTAATTGACAGTTTTAAAATCTTCTAAGATTTCACAGCAATCTTTCTCTGAAGTGAATCTATTAAAAAAGTGAAATTTGAGATGAAATTGGAAAATGAGCTTTTCATATCGATGAAATAAAGCTGATTTGTTGAAGTTGTATCACTTGAAAAAATCAGTTCCCCTGTTAAGTCTTAAAAGAAAAGGCAAATGAAAGAGAAAACCCATCTCTATAAATCCTGTTAGAGGATGAAACCTTGTAAATCTACTTCTTTCGTTCTCTGGATAAAGTACCACAGCAACATTATTCTTGGTGTCACAAGGTGGTGCTCTTCCTTTCAAGTAATGTCTTTCACCTTAAAAACGACCTCATTAACTTGGAGAGAAAAGCACACGTTTTGAGACTTATGCACATGCATTGACACTGTTACTGAAAAGGAAAAGCATCTAATTTGGATCACCTTTTTGGCACAAAGATGTACAAAAGACAAGTTTTTTTGTAAGTGATGTGTATAATTTGGGCATGCTAAGGATCTGTACCAAGTTCTTTTACAGTCTTAAGAGCCCTGGATTAGTTGAGAGTTTAAACCTGCAGTTATGTGGTTGTTTTGCAGGAAGTTCAACTTACCTAAAACTTTCAACTCTGCAAGTAATGTTCTAATGATTAAAGCACCAAACCCACTTGTGCAATCAAGAATGCAATCACCGTGCTGTTCATTTTATACTAAATCTATTTTTTTCTATACTATGTGTCCCACTTTTGGTACAGCAAATATTTTTGCATTGAACATTTATCATTTCATCGAAGGTATCATGGAAGAGTTAGAGGGTTTGACAGCTAGGCATAAAGAGTTGTGACTTTTGGCACCCACTGATGTATTTGGATCTTGGGGGTTTTAATTCTGCCCAGTTAATCCTGAAAAAAATTACTAGCAGCACAGATGTCTGCCTCCATTTCTTGATTTATCAGTCCCTTGAGATTACATCTCCAGAATATCATCTTTCCAACTGCTAATAAACTCATAAAGGTAACACTGTATCAAAATTCACAGCCTGGTGGTTTCTTCAGATTCATTATTCCAGAAAAAATTCCATGCCGAAAGAAACACAGAATGCCTGTGGTACTAGTTATTATCATAGGATCATTCAGGTTGGAAAGGACCTCATTCTGGAATCTAGCATCTAGCCAAGTGATTGATGATTACTGAACCTCTGAACTAAAACTGTAACTCCAACTAACGTTGTGTAAGGCACAAGACAGTAAGTTCTAAAGACAGAGAAATAGCCTAACACAATAAAATTAAGATATGGCACTAATATTTTAACTGATGAGACAGCAAAATATGTAAGCTCTATGTCTGACCACAACAGTCACCAGTACAACAAGCAGCCAACAGAAACAGAGTGCTGCCAAAAGTGAGGGATGTGACAGAAAACCAGGGCATTGCAGCTAAGGGGTGTAGCCAGAGATGGACACAGCAAGAGCCTGCATGCAGTGGGGCAGGAGGAGGGATGGTGCCAAGGGGGGGACAGGTAGGTAAGTTGAAGTCTTTCATTGCCTACCTACACTTGAACAGTTCACCTCTACTCTAGGCACCCCAAAGAGCCACATGTATCACAACAGCACGAAAGCTACCTCCTCCCTTATCAGATGCTGAATGAAACCTAAATGCAGGTACATTATTTCTGAGGTACAGAGCATTTCAGAGGAAGTGTTCAGAGCTTTAAAAATCCCCAGGTCCTCAGAGAGGACTAGTTCATGAATATTTCACCTCTCTGAAAATCCCATTCCTTTACTGCTCCTGGGATATGAAGTGTGCTGCTCCTACTTACTTTTCCCCTCACATCTCAGCTCCTCCAATACTGCAGAGGGTCTCCCAGCTAACAAGCACCCACCACACAGATCATCCCCCGGGCATGTCCAAACGCCTCCTAATTTGCCGCTGGCATCTACAAAACTGTTACATGTCAACAATGCAAACATCTCTAGCATCTTTGAAAACTGAGAGCAGAGGACAGCGTGAAACAAACAGAAAATAACAACAAAATGCGTATTAGAGAGCAGAAAAGACAGTGACTGGGTTGGGGAAGTTCACAATTAATTTGTTAAAACCCTTGTCCTTTTTCATGCACCGAGGAGCTGCTGTGGAACTCCCAGCAGGCTGCACCAGAGCTGTGCAGCAGCTGGGGCTCTGATGCAGAGGACAAGCTTGCCAAGCTGTTGTGGTGCCTTGAGACCTGCCCTTTAGCTAGGCAATGTCAATGGAAGCTTTTACTGCCCAGTGCAGCTCTTACCATCTGGGGAAACCATTCTTCTGACAGCCTAACTCCCAGCCCTGACATGCAGTTAAGACAAGTTTTGCTGCTGTGGAAAGCTTTTTTTATAATGTGGAACTGATTTACTACTGCATAATTCGGTGTGTCTAGAATTTATGACGATCCAACTTGGGTATGACAGTCTGCTGCCATCCTGAGTGAAACATCTGGGACTCTACAATTTTAACACCTTGAGAGAGTGAATTACATGTGAAGCTTGTGTCTCACTAAACCCCAAATTGGACTAAGCCACCATATCTTTCAGGCTGACACGGACCATGAAATCCACTTTGCAGTCATCACTGGCACTGGAAGAGTTGCACAGTAGTAGTCCAGACAGGAACCCCAGAAACAGATGTTTCTCTGTATGCCTACCATACACCTCCAGAAAAAAAAAAAAAAAAAAATTAGGGTTAAAAACTACTGAAAGAAAGTAGGGTTTTCTCCCAACCACTTAATGCTTTCAAAGCATTAAAAAAAATAAAAGCCTTCTGATCTCTAACTACATTTAAGTCTTCAAGCCCCTTAGAAATTCATCTCCTTCATTAAGCATCTCTGAAAAGCCTTGGTAAAGGCAAAATGCACTAGCACCCATCACTCCTATGGACAGATTCCTCTTGATGTGCATCCATGTGCACACTCCGCCTGTGAGGGCATCCCTGTGGGTGACTTCAATCAACAGCATGTGTCTGGACTGTGGAAAGGCTGAAAAGGACATTTTCATAGAATGAATACATGGAGAACTTTGCTGAAGTTTGGGATTTTTCACCTTTCAAGAAACAATGAAGCAATGGGGATATTGACACAGCTGTGTGAGTAGAGGACAAGAGCCACCATTGCAAATAGAGTTTCCCCTCCGGATGAAGGCATAGGAAGAACTGCATTGGACATAATTAGTTTTGCAGTAGAAAACAAATCAATTGAAAAAGCAAGTTTTCAATCCTCTAACACAATAACAGGAAGCATAACATTGATTTTGGTTTGAGGTGGAATGGTGTCTGCCACATGGTATCTGTGGGCCTTTCTTTGTTTAATTTATTTTTTACCTCTCTAGAAGGTGACAACTTTAAATGAGTTAAGGCTGTTTACTAAGCCCTTCCTCCATACCTGCTCAAGGTTCACCTACAAAAATCTAGAGCTGGATTTAACCATCAAAGTCCCAGATATTGTGGTCCTGTCTCCACAAAGAAACATAATGAGGATTCCACATTCATCTCAAGGCATGACAAACCTTAGTGCAGCAATCAAATCTCATTAAACAGTAATTCCAGCAGGAAGGTAGCAGGCCCCCACAAAAACTCATCACCATCTTTTCAAGAACTTTAGACAGGAATGCTCAGCCATTTCAATAAATTTGGTCAACCTAATTTTTTTCCCAGCATTTCCCAGAAGGCTGCCAGATTCAATCTTTTTGACCAGACAATTCTGGACTACAGAGGAACTTAATTCTGGGCCCATGTTTGGCAATGACTCAGTTCATGCATCTTGGACCTCTTCCGAATGAGGTTCTATCTAAACAGTGCCTGTTACAGCAACAGTGCCTATACAGTACCTGCTTTTTTGAAAATTTCTCTCAGCAGCCATACAGTGACAGTCACAGACTGCCAGGTGACTTCACCTCTCCTCTTGCATTCTCCCTGTCTCACTGCTCTTCAACTTCCTTCATCCCATGGCAAGGTCAGGCGCATTCGCCCCCATCTGATACCTTTTTCTTGCTATAATTCTGTATCAATATTTTGGAAGATTTAATCAGAAGAGGAAGCACAGAGCAGGAGAGATCAATAATTGATTATGCAGTTTCTTCCTCTCTTGAAGCAAATGATTCACACCCACCATAGCAGTTTAGTGATTTCCACCAAGGTCCAGTGGATATCCCGCCTAAACAAACTTCTGCTATCTGAGATGCTGGTAAGTAGAGGAGTTGGGGACAAGCAGTGATTAAATGTATTCCTTTTACAATTTAAAAGTCATTAAATGAAACAAAAGCATACATGAGATGCAACCACATAGTGGAATTACATCTCAAAGTAATTCAGCTGTTCCAGAAAAAGATACCCTTACAATGAACGTAGAGTTTGTCTAGATCATTGGACTATACATTACAGAATAAATGTTATAAACCAGTATTAAAGAAAGTTTGAAGGAACTGATGTGATTCTTGGTTTCCTCAGAGCACCAGAGTACAAGAGTATTGAAGAAGCACACACAACAGCACCATATTAATTCATGAGGTACAGAAAATAAAGCAAACCCCCACATACAGGGTGGAAACAAGGCACAGAATTAAAAAAATTTTTAAAAACCAAACAACAAAGTCTCCAAACAGAAGTGCACCTGGAACTAGTCTGGTATTTAATGTATACTATGAACTCTGTGAGGGCACAGCAGAGATTCTTTCAGAGTGATGCCGAGCATAATTCATAATGCAAGGCACAGGAGCTTGCCCTGTTGTTGCTCTTCTTCCACTGCTCAAGGACTTTGCTCAGGAGCAACACCCCACCATGGAAGCAAATGCAGAAAATGAGTGCTGAAGGAATAATCTTGTCCAAACATGTGAACTCCTGCAGTGTTGACAGACATTTGGGATCTTCATTGGCTCCTGAACAGTCACAAAGGCAACATGTCCATTCCCAGAGTCTGCTTAGCTTTTTAACACTTGGAAAATCCCACATGCTCTCACCCCCAGTGCCAGTCCTGACTTTATTCCCTGGCTTTGCTGGAAGCCAGATTTCTTTCTCTGCACAGCTCTGCAGAAGGAAAAGTAGGCAGCTGTGGCTTCTTGCAGGATTCTCCCATTTGCTAATGAGAAGAGAGGCCGGGTTAGTTACAACTCCCTTCTTGTCACACAACTGCCGAAAAACAGATACCTATTTATATCATACAGTTTCTGAACTGACATCTTGTTATCTTCTCTTGCCATTCCATACTTCTACTGGAGTTTTTCAAGGTCCTGGGATTTCCTAATATATAAAGCAGACATGTATCATATATCAGAATATATGAACTGTGTTGGGCTGTCCATGAATCTGTGCATGTACTGTAATAATAAAAACAGTGTAAAAATATACTTTTCTGGATTTTTTCCTGTCATCTACACATTTCCAGAAAGTTAGTGACAGACCTAGGAAGGGCCATCCTGTGTGCATCACACACCAAGAGCAGCTCCCACGGACTTCTCAATGGAATTATGCCCACAACAGCTCTGTCTTTTTAATCTCACAGTTTCTGAGTCTCTCAGAGGAGGCAGGCAGTGTAATAGACAAAACCTGCAAGAAAATGTTCTCAGTGGCTAAGGTTGTGAAACTTAAGAGTAATGCCTTGAACGCAGCTTGCATTAAATCTCATAGAGATGCAAAACATGAAAACTTAAAGAAATATAGAATATCCATTCTATGGAAGATTCCAGTACCTATTGTCACCTATTAAAATTATTTCCATATATTACAGATGGATTTAATCTACTTATTTCCTAGTATTTTCACAGACTACAAATAAAATTAATAAATAATGTGATAAAATAGCTTGGGTTGGAAGGAGTCTTAAAAATCATTTCGTTCTAACCCCTGCCATGGGCAAGGACACTTCCCTCTAGATCAGGTTGTTCAAAGTCCCATCCAACATGGCAGGGAACACTTCCAGGAACGGGGCATCTACAACTTCTCTGGGCGACCTGTTTCAGTGCCTCGCCATCCTGACAGTCAAAAATTTCTTCCAATTATCTAACCCTAACCTCCCCTTTCAGTTTAAAGCCATGCCCCCTTGTCTTATCACTCCATGCCCTTGTAAAAAGTCCCTCTCCAGCTTCCTTCCAGGTCCCTCTAGGTGTTGGGATGCTGCTCTAAGGTTTCTCCAGAGCCTTCTCTTCTCCAGGCTGAACAACCCCAACTCTCACAGCCTGCCTTCATAGGAGAGCTGCTCCAGCCCTCTGGTCTGTTTTGCTTTAACACTTTTGATGAAAACAACTAAGCAAATCAACGTCCTTCATATCAAAACATTTAATCTAGCTGTAGACTAGATTCTAATTCTTTGTCTCATGTTCAAAATTATGCTATATTTTCCCACAGTGACCCACAGTGCTTCCCAAGAGTTGTAATTCAAAGTACTGTAGTTGTCCTCAACACACAATAGAACCCAGACTCCTCAATCAGAGTCCTCTTGTCACAATGAATTTGCATTTAATTAATAGTAATGATGAATGGTAATGTTGAAACCTGCCATGCACTATAGCATAGTTGTCTGGAGCATGAATAATTCCCAAAAGAAATCCAGTTCTAACTTTCATCCCCCTCATTCCACTTTGAACATCTTGGTGAAAAAAGAAAAAAAATAAAAAATCTTAATTAGGTCTGATACCAAACTAAGTATTCATTTCAGTTACCCCAATGAAAAAATAAAAAAAATAATAAAAAATAATTTATTTCCAAGGCCTGCTTTGTGTCAAAACCAGTAATCTTGCCTGCTTTCTTCTGCCATTAATGCCTCAACACTTACCTCAGCGCTAGGTTCAGAACATGGAATCCTTTCCTAGAAATCATGCCAAAGCCTATTGCTCTTTTGCCTTCCAAGACCCACTTCCCTTTAGGATACATTCAGGAAAAGAGTCCTTGTGGAGCATTTAAGTATAGCAGACGTGCCCTTATTTATCATTAAACATGAACATCACAGCAGCAAGTGGCCTGTTTTGATGGGATCACTTTTTTCAGGCACACTTCAGGGCTGCCCCTGAAGACCACCTTGTCCTCTCTGACCCCAGGCACTCCTGAAGTAGAAACAGCACTAAAAATAAAACAGCTGAAAATCACACTTATATTACAGATTTACTTTGTCAATCAGAAATTATGCTGGAATGTCAAGTGTAGGAACAGATTTAAACCTTGGCTTTGTAGTGCAGGTTCATTTCCCACTCACAGCTACACAGCCGTAATGGAACATCCTCAATAAATAATTGTTCCTTTTTAAATTTACCTCCAACAGTTTTATGGAAATATGGATCAAGTTTGAGAGGGCTTTTAAGATCCTATTAAAAATTAACCATTTGTTTTATTGATTGGACAATTTGCAATGTGCTTGACTATGCAGTTTGGGGAGGTTGGGTTTGTTTTATTCTTGTTTAAAAGTAAGTCTTACGTGGATGCATTCTTTTACTATTGGTCAGGTGAGGACTTTGATAAAGCACAGGATAATTTGTTGGGGTTTACTTCCCACAGCACTACTTGAAGTAATACTATTATACAGTGGGTTTAGACTTTTTTTGGAAAATACAATTCACCCAAAACTTCACTCCAGAGAAAAGTTTTATTCAGAAGTGAGCACCCTCAAAGGATGTAAGGTCCAATACCAACCAACATGCTTGCCCTCAGGAATGGTGAGTTACAGGAAGTTCTCCCAAGCAAAAGCAGGAAATAATTCACAATTTCAATTTAATAACACTTTTCTTTTTGCTACATCCCTAACATTTTTCATCCTTTTATGAAACAAGAACAGGAAAAAAGGTGAAACCGTTGTTCATTTAAGTGCCCTGACCTCAGAACAAAGGCGACTTTAGGCAGGTACATATTTACTGACGTATACAGGGAAGGGCTGTAACCTTCTCCATACAAACACTTTTCATAAGCATGCACCTTATTCAGCTCTCTCCTTTCTGCCTGCACGGACTTGCATCTAACACTCCTCAAGAGCACACAAATAACCTCCCTTTTCCAAGGCCTCAGTCCAGTAGGCAATGTCTAGACCCCAAGAAGGAACTGAAAAGCAGCAGCCCCTGGTGACCACTGTCCTAAAAATGTTGACAGTAACAAGTACAGCTTAGACTGTACAACCATCCTCTTTACTTTTACTCTTTGACACAAACCCTAAAAGTGCATGGTTGTTCAGAAGTTAAGTGAAATGTAAAGGCGGTAAATTACAGGTACTGAGGCCACATGAATTCTAGTAAAAACCGATAAAAAAGATTTTTTGGTAGATTTCTTTCAGACCTTTATCAAACTTAAGGACTGCATAACATGGACATGAAGTTGAAAGTGCCAAATAGCTAAAGTGTTTCAATTTTTGACACCATCATGATTGAAAAATTGTGTAAGCAAAAGTTGGGAGAAGTTGGAATAGTGAGACTAAGTCTGCTTAAAACTGGAGAACAAAGAATAAATCTTATTTTATGATGTAAATCAGATTTTTGGCTTTAGGAACTCTGGTGATTTGGCCTAAGAAATCATGCAGTTTACCAGCTGTCTTTTCTCAGAGGTTATCTACACAATTTTCCTGCAGGCAGCACCTGTGTTTGCAGGATGTCAAGATGACATTAGGTTTTCGGTAGCAAAACCAAGTTACTCCTCATTTTGTCCCAGTACTCCCTCTTGCCCTGCTGCAAAAACTGGCTTCAGATGATTTGCTAGACAGGTAGCAGGTATTTTTGCAACCTGTCTTAATTATGAATTACAGGAAAGCTGAAAAACATGAGTGAATAGATAGCACATATGTACTATGAGCAAATCTCAGCAGGACAGCTCTGACTGCTCATGTCCTGAAATGCCTGATGACTGCTGAAGAAAAGGAGTATGTTAATTTTAGTTCTTTCTCCAAATGTGGGTTCTACTGGAAGATGAATATATTCATCAACATCCTTTATTCATTAAATAGACCTTTTATTACCTATTTTATGTCAGTATGTATATATATATATCAGAATGTTTATGTTCTATTTCAACACACACGTATATATTTTAGACACACATATGTGTGTGGATTTTCTTTTAGATCCCCCTCAAAGCTTTGCTGAACTTCTTAACAGAGAAAAATATGTATTTAAAACACAGCTCTAATAGCACAGGTATAATGTGACTTCATGACTTTCCTACCTTCTGGTTGGATTAACATCTCAGCAGAATGAGAAAGCAAGTGGCTTTCAAAATAAGCCCCTTGCCCCTTTTCCAGAACACTGTAGAGAATCATTAAGTTCTTGAGGTCTTCTGGCCCATCACATTTATTTTTCCTTCTCTGCAAAAACTGACACCACAGGCCTTGGGAGATGGCTCTGTCCTCCAAAAGAAACAGCACACTATCTAAGCACATGAGCAGCTCTCTCCGTGCAAATTAAACATGCCTGAGACATTATAAACGCCAATTTCCCTTTCTTTCTTGACCACCACCCTAACAAAGCCGTCCTCTGAGTCCAGGTGGGCTTCTTCAGGGACACCACCACTGTCACTGAAAAGATCCATCGGCTGTGACGTTTCATTGCTGGCTACAAGTCCCCAACCCTTTCACTGCTCTGTGGCTCCTGTTCCTTTTCCTTCATTCCTTACATGCCTAGAAACAGCAACTAACAGCACAGTACACTGCTGCTCTCCCTGACTGCATGGAGGGGATAGGAAGGCAGAGCTGAGGGTAGACATTTCCCATTTGGATTTTGTTCCCTGGCACCTGAGCAAAGGGAGGGAAGAGTAAGAAACTCAATGCTAAGCTACAGGCTGTTCCTTTGTACACAGTGGGAAATGTCTTGAACATCAAGACTGGCAAATGAGCATATAAATGTCCCTTCAGGAGGCCAATCTAGTCCCTGGTTAGTGTGGAACCAGAGGAAGGACAAGAACCTCCCAGCACCAACAGCATTCTTTGTCCATAGCACACGCAAATCAAATGTCCCTGTTCCATGTGGAGCTCTAAATTACATTTTAAACTGACAGTCCTTTCCCCCTTGCTGCTGCTGTACTAACAGGCATTTTCTTAGGACACCCTGAAATTGCAGGGAGGTGACCCACACTGCTCACTGTCAGCTGTTTACACTATACAATGAATGCATTGTTGTAGGAATAGGGCTAAAATCATCAAAGCCCCCTGCTTTAAATGGCTTAGAAACAAAGTTCTCCACCTTACAAAGATTTGAACCAAGGCCTGTAATTCTGCACTTGTACATGCAAAGTTAAAGGACTGTATAAGGAGCAGGCTTACAGGATGCAGTGTAATTCTGCCTACAGCATGGAATAAGCCTCCATGGACATTCCAATTCAGGAAGAAGCACCAGAGGCATGAGCAGCATGGAAGGGGGCAGAATGATACTGGAAATGTTTCTGCCTGCATGTGGGAGTTACCAGGTCAGCATTGCCTACAGGTTCAGTCATGCCATGGCTAAGGGAGGATTTTATTCAGTAGACATGTAAACAAACAGATATATTTTATTTCCTTTTAACAAAAAAGCCTTTTGACCTGCTGGAGTGAGTCCAGAGGGGACCACCAAGATGATTAAATGAATGGAGCACCTCTCCCATTAGGAAAAGGCTAAGAGTATTGGGATTGTTCAGCCTGGAAAAGAAAAGGCTTCAGGTTGACCTAACTGTGGCCTTCCAGTACCTGAAGGGAGCTACAAGGAGGATGGAGAGAGACTGTTTACAAGGAAGGTAGTAATAGGACAAGGGGAAACAGCTTCAAATTGAAAGGAGGTAGGTTTAGATTGGATATCAGGAAGAAATTCCTTCCTGTGAGGATGGGGAGACACTGGAACAAATTTCCCAGAGAAGCTGTGTATGCCCCATTCCTGGAAGTGTTCAAGGCCGGGTCAGATGGGTCTCTGAGCCACCTGGTCTAGTGGAAGGCGTCCCTGCCCATGGCAGGGAGCTTGGAACTATGTGATCTTCAAGGTCCCTTCTAACCCAGGCCATTTTATGATTCTATTAAAAAAAAAAAGCAAAACAACAACCAAATCTGTAATTGATTACACAACACTGATGTTGAAACAGTGAAATTGTTTGAAACTGTAACCATAATTAATAAGGCTGCACAAGTTTTGGCAAGAGAAGAATGAAGAAATAACATCATCTGCAGAGAAAGTATGGCTGTGGCCAGAACACAGGGCACACCATCACAGCCCAACTCACTACAGTCCAAAAGCCCTTGCCCATTTTACAGGATTTGACAGTTTTGCAGTGAAACACTCACAGGCACCACTTACAGGTACTGAATTGTTAAGATATAGGAGAGCACATATACATCATCAGCTTACTACATAGGAATATTTAATAGTAAGCTTTCTTTTATACAGCAGAGATTCTTGATGGAGTATTATCCAATTACAGTAGGTTAAGAATACTGTTATAAAAGATTTACTGACAAGAGTAGCATGAAACAGAATAGCTTGAAATTATTGCCCTAAAAATCTAACACAAAGAGTCCTACTAGTGGAAGATTTACTAACTCCACATCTCCAAAAATCAAATACTTCCAAATGAGCATTCCCAAGTCTCTTTGATGCTGAAGCCAGGACAGAGATAGGAAAACATAGAACAAAATACTGTTGTGTTAATCTTCCGCCATAATTGGTTGGGCAGTTTTTTTCTTGCAAAACAAATACAGAGAGAAGTCTTTTCACTTCAGAACGACTGCCCACTGTGTGTTCAGCTAAAGATCTCTTCAGAGGCTAGTGAAGATGCACCGTCTCTCTCATCTCCCAGGGAAGAGCCTAGCAAGCCAGCATCACAGATTCATGCTTCCATAGGTTCGTACAGAATCCATTTGGCCCATCAGGAACTTCTCACTTGCACTTGTACTTCGGATATTTTTTCTTTCACAGCATTACACCAGATAGAGTGGCTCAAATGGGTTGGCAGATTATTCTGTCTCCCCTCACCTGACTCCAAGCAGGATATGTGTTGCTTGAGAGGACACCAGGGAAGAGGGCACATGCAAAATTCCCCCGTGCTATGAAGATCCTTGAGTCACTGCCCCACAAGATGCTAGGGAAGCTGTGTAAGACGAAGAATGGGAGGACAGATGGCAGGAAGGAGTTCAGCAGAGTCCTCTTCTGGTCAGGTGGTAGAAACATAGATCCGGGTAGAGGCGCGAGTAGCACATTGATACATTTGCCTTCTAGGAGTACCGGGTACTTGAAAAATAGATCAGAGGGAAAAACCAAGAGGATGCCCCATGCAAACCACTTCTGAGATATGTGACAGGCAAATGCAGCAGGATATTTCATGTTCACTTGCCACTTTACCCTTGAACAGCTCTGAAGAGTCAGGACAGCAGAGTCTGAGCCACCCAGGTACAGGAAATAGTCACTCTGCAGCAGATCCTAACCCACCCGAGTCTGGAAATCTTAGTGACATATTGGTTTATCTGTTAGTTCTGCCCTTCCTCCTGCTTCCACCATAAATTTCTCTTCTTCGCCGTACTTCAGAAAGTCAGGAGCAATCCAGCCTTTTTCTCACCTTCTCTGAACTGCATTGCAATGGTAAATTACATTTATGGACATTCATTCTATTTCAAGAATTTTCATCTACAAAGCACAGTCTTGATACTTTAGGTGTTGAGGTTTTTTGTTATTGCTTTCTGTTGTTTTGTTTTTGGTTTTTTTGCAGGGCAGAGGAAGGAACAAAAGCAAAGTATTCCAGCTGCTGTTGATTTTCTCTTAATTACTTCCCCGATCAAATTAGTTTCCTGGATGCTACCTAATACATTGCTTCCTTTTTTTTTTTTTT
>VWZW01001823.1:986956-1035926 GCA_013397115.1 Edolisoma coerulescens
TTTCTTTTCAGGTTTGCATCCATAACTGTCTAGCTACTACAGACTTTGATGCATGGGCAGAAAGAACGTGCTGCTATAATTACATCAGGAGATACATAAGTGAGAAAAAACTGTCTACAAGCACAGTCAGGATTTTTTCCTCCCCTCTTTCTTCAGTTAAAATTCCTCAATCTGTCTACAAATCTCTTAGTACTTTAGGGTGGGGCAAAGAAGATGGAGCAGTTAGAACAGTGTGTTGCAGATTGCTGTTTAGTGCAGTGCTGTTTAGCTGAGAGACAACTGAGCATCATTTCCATTACTGAAAAGATGAGTAATGCCACCAGGCTTGATCCAGAATAAAAGGGAAAAAAACCAAATTGTTTAAAAGGACAGCTTCATTATAAGGGGATTTCTGTTCCTACCTTCACAGATTGGAAAGGACAAAATGTCATAATCTTGCGTTTGACACACCGTCTTTTTTATCTTTAAACAAACACCTTTGGTTTTTAAAAATATCATTATGTACAGAATCCAGAAATGTTAATCATTAGATAAAAAATAAGCAAGAAAACAGATAATGGAATGAAATAAACTGGAAGGAGATTCATTTGGGGAATTAATTTACAATGCCAAAAATATAATTGCCAACTGATTAACACATTTTTTTCTCCCTCTTATGGGCATTTATTTTTAATTTATTAATTTCAATGCTCATTATACCTTGATTACACTCTCTTTTGGAAGGAAATAAGATTTGAAGTGGTTTCTATTTTTTCCCTGTTTTATTGTTTCCATACAGTAATTGTCAGTATATCATGTACTTGAATCTGTTTGTACTTTGTCTCACTTGAGGTTCTATTTTGAGTTGACTGTATTTGGGGGGGAACAAACATGTTTAAGGGCACTTGGTTGCAAATCAATCACTGAATGATAAGAGCTAATTTAAAGTGGTACTAGCATCTGGTCTAGACCGCGGAGTGTCCTTGTGGCATTGCCAGTTCTCTGTGCAAAGAAGGAAGGAGCAAATACAAAGGTTATCCATAAAATCCTCTGAAGTTGTAGGTAGATTTCTCAAAAAGAAAGGTTATTTTCCTGTTCTGTAGAAATATTGCCCTGTCCTAGGTCAGTTCCATCTCTTTTATCTACCAGCCCTTCTACACAACCCATCATTGCTATTGCCATGAAGCAACTGAAGAAAATGTGAGGACTACTAGGCCAGCCAATCTAGTTTATTGCTTTCATTACTTTGAGCAAGGTACCTATGGTTTAGTTTATATTTCAATCATCTGAAAACACTCTGGCACCCTACTGAGTATTGCAGCAAGAACTGTTCAAGGGTGGACAAGCCTCTCTCGGGCAGCAGATATAAACAAAATTTCAGGCTCTTAAGAAAGTCACTATCAGCAATGCAATTTTCTATATGCAGTTTTGTAAATTGTAATAAAAGCACAGTAATTCAAGTTACACTAACTGAAAACAAGAACCATAGAATCATTTAGGTCAGAAAAGACCTTCAAAATCATCGAGTCCAACCATAAACATAACGCTTCCAAGTCCCACTAAGCCCTGTCTGTAAGTGCCACATTTACAAATATGGAAGAAATTTGAATTTCTCACAAAGCAACATGCTTTAGACCTGAGGCTTTGTTTAAACAGTGAACATGGCAAGATGGTAAAATTATGAGCTAGTAATCTTGCTTGTGTCTTTAACTCTGAGTTCCTAAAATCATTATGTTTTATGGCAGCTATTATACGTCTGGATTATTCTTAGTATTTATATAAATAGCTAGGCTTTGCTGGAATCTGGCTAAATTGTTTGCCTCAATAATATCTCAAGGAAGCAAGGTCCATGGGTTAATGACATGCTTAGCAAAGAAGCAGTGCCTCTTAAGCAGCTATTTGCTACTTATTTGCATTTTTGTTTCAGGTTTTTTGAAAGAACAATGAAGAGTACCTGGTTTCAATACTATGTGCACACTTGTTCTTTTGAGACAGAATTAGCAGAAAGGATCAAAGTTTGTTTTTTAGTAGCAGAGATCATTTACAGATAGAGATACTAAAGTGACTATCATTTCAACTCTAATCTCTCACATTTTCTATGTGATAAAACGGCTTTAGTTGTTAGGGACATATTTAAGACACTAGAAATTCAGAGCTCATACAGAAATTATAAGTGGGATCTTGACCATATAAAACCAATGTGCGTTTTGCCATTAACACCATTCCACCAGGATTTCCTTCACCTCATTAGCTTCAGCCTTTGGAGTCTATTTCATAACAACTATCAATTCACTCAAAAAGACCGTAACTCAAAAAGTTCAGATGAGGGTTTCAAATGTGCATAGGTGACATACAAACTGTTATCAAAACCAGTGTAGGACTTGAGTTTTTTGAAGTAATCTGGCACCCAGATGCCTGTCCTGAATCACATTTTCCAGCCTGAATTTGTAGTTTAGGTGCCAGATTGCAACGGATGTTCTTGTCTATGCCATTTATTTTAGTGGTATTTTCTTCGCCTCACTTGTATTACAAATTTGACATTTATTTACCATTAAAAATATAGCCCCTGAGAGGAATAGTGGGTACTGAATAAGTCATATACCATGCCCTAGACTAAGGTTGCTATTATAAAAATAGCTACACAAAACACATTATATGTACAGCAAAGAGTTCTTAACATGGACTTAAGGCCCCCAGCAAGGCTGCAAATTTGCAGCCACAAAAGAAAATCAGCTATGAGTGAAAGGAGACAGATTGATAAAAGAACAGTTCTAGTAATACAATTCCATCCCACTAGGGGTTTTATTGGCAAAACACATAACAGTCAGGGCTCAGTTGTCTGGGAGTACAGAACTAGCTCTAAGACTAACTAATCAATTTAAGTCTGTACTAATGGACCTGCTGGGCTTTCAAGTGCTCTTGGAAGTGGGAGCAAAGCTCTAAAGACCTTTATAGTACGGAAAACGAACCTTATCTTCAAGCCCTACAGAAACAGGCACCCAGAGCTTTATCTCTGTATCAACCAGCTTTAGGCCTGCTCTAAGGCTGACAGTCAAAAACTCAGGCCTTTTGCCACTTCTTTGATGATCTATAAAGAAGGTGGAAATGCAAAATTTCACAGAAGGGGGAACAAATGAAACCTCTTTCCTCAGGGGAGGCCATCAAGAGAATTTCCTCAGCAATACCTATCACATACCTGCATAGTTGCGAATTACATCACTTACCAGCAAAAATCTTCCCTCCTTTTCATTTCCTTCCATGCAATGGATCCACTTCTAACCTTGCTCTTTAAAGCAGTCTATATAGTTGATTTAGCTCTTTCCTCATCCCACTGTAACTGCTTTATAAAAGGATGTTATTGAGCAAGGAAATGTATGTAGGCGGAAGAATAAACACATAATTATTATTGCCAGTTTTGTGTGGAAAAAGATGCAAAATTTGGCATTCTGAAATGTGAAATATAAGCCTTCAATGAGCTACATAGCTCAAAGAGATTATTCTATCCCATTCCAATATCTGATACCCAATCATACAGCCTCTTTGGTCTAAATAATTTTAATTAAGCAAGTCTACTTTTTGTAGTAGCCATTACTAGAAGATAATTGACTGCATTGGTAATGAAGCTTTCTGAGGGTGCTAAACAAACAGCAAGGTTAATTATCTGGCAGTAATGCTTGTTACGGCACTGCAACACTGGCCAGCTAAGTTTCCTGTTCTCCTGCAGTACCCTTCCAGTAAATCAATGTAATATCCGTGGCTATATATTGTCTTACTGCTACCACAGGATTTAACAATGGAAACAGGAAGCCACCAACTGGTCAGGAGTGCAGCAAAACCAATGTACAGAAAGTAGGGTATTTATTAAATGCCTTTGATTCAACTAGTAGGGTTTAGTATTTTTTTTTCTGCCTCATCTAACTAATTATAAGAATGAATATTCAAACTCTGTGCTTATGTACCAGATACATATAATTGCAGAGATGTATTTAAATTATAGACAGTCCAGAAGTTTATATTACCCACTACATAATCCCAGAGTAGGTCTGATTTTTTTTTTTATGCATCTGTATTCACCTTTTCTTCTTGACAGTTAATACCCTTGCACTGAATTTATTGCATAGATTACATTTGGATTTTGTCTTGTAGGTTTAAGTTCAAAACATTGACAGTTTATGTATTCAATTTTATATCACTCAAGACTAATAGTGACCTATATGTTTCTTTGCAGGTAAAAAGCTAGGTTAGATTAATAACAATGTTGATTTTTTTTCAGTATTAAAAATAAATGTATCAAATCAAGTGTATTTAACCTGCAACTTGGGCAATTATCAAAAAATAGTTTTGTTTTAGGAGTTAGTTTATTTGGGGGTATTTTGTGATTTTGTGGAGGGTTTTTTGCATTGCTTGACTGGGTTTTTGGTTTTACTTTTTTGCTAAGACAGGTACTCATCTTATAGATAAAAGAGTATGCAAATGGGATATCCTGATTCCAAGGACGACAACACTATTCCCAGACTAATTTCAGCATCTCAGAAACAAAAGCAGTATGGTTTATGCCAGTTTAAAAAACAAAACAAAACAAAAAAACCACCAAAACCACCAAAACAACAACAACAAAAAAACCCACCAGATGTAGCTGTTCTCTGAGAACAATCAAATACCATGCACTGCATTTAGTCATAGAAACATCTATACAGAATTTTGAAGGGGCTTGGGTGTCTAGGTTTTTTTGTCACTCACCACTCTTACCTGATTTTTTTTTAAATTCCAACTTTTGCATAGAGGTGTCAAATAGTGGAAATCCTATTTTTTAGTAGTAGTTCAGCTGTTTTACATGAATCCAATTGCCAGTTACAGGTGGAAGAACCCCAGTAACAAGAAATGGTACATAATTTTAGCAACAATCCCTTTCACACGTAAATCTTGCTGGGAATTCTAAAAAAAGTAAATGTTTCTGTGCGTGCTACAGTGCTTGCTGGTTTGGAATAATCAAAGAGTTATCCCTTCTTCCAGTGTCCTTGTATTTCTCTCTTATGCATGCATAAGGAAGAGGATGTGTGCATGAAGAGAAATACAGAAAACTACTTTGCATTTAAACAAAATTTTTACAACCTTTTTCAAAGGAAAAATGACTTACCAGTAATTGTTGTTCTTCAACAGCATTGCTGTTCCTTACATACACTTACAGGACACTTTCTTAAGGCCACAGACCCCTGATGAATTGTGAATAATCTCTGTCTTTGATAATATTTACACATATTCCTGATTGACTCCATCTAGTGCACAGAACCCTTCAAGAAGATCCACCGGCAGTTCTGCTAAGCAATGATCACAAAATTACTTTCTCTATGTCTGAAAGTGCCAAACTTATCCTGTACAAGGACAGAAATTATTCCACTGTCAAGTCAGCTCTTGATTTATTGAGATCTAAGTTTGCAGGAGCTCCAAGAACTCATCCATAATTGCTCAGCCAAGGACAGTGCTTCTTACTGGTGAACACAGAGCCATCTCATTGTTCCAAATGTACCTTTGTAGACCCCCCCAAAAAACTTACATGCAGGGTAATGGCCCTTTCTATAAAGAGACATGAAAGAGTTTTCAAGATCATACATAAGGAATATGAATATAACTAACACAGTTAAAAGTTCAGCAACAAAACTTGAAATTATGCTAATTGTTTTTTCTTCTTTTCTCTTTTGCAGTCAGGTGATGACCTCTTGAGAGTAAGTACCACTTTTCTTGTGTTGGCAGAATGCCTGATTCAAGAGACCTTCAGCCCTGGCTAGAAGAATGAATTTCACAGCAAGGCAAACACAAAAAAAGAACAGAAGACAAACTTAGGAGGTAAATTGGAAACAAAGAGCCTTCCAGAAATCATCTGTATATAGACAAAGATCCATTAAGAAACGTTGAAATGTTTTCACCAGATGCTAAATTCTGAGCCAGGAACAATCCAGATATTACTACCAACTCAGACTGAATTTCAGAAAGAGCTCTAGAAGAGAAGAAAAAAAAAAAATTGTTGTAACAACCATTTAACACTATAATCTTTTCTTTTAATCATTTTGGAACAAAGCAGTTCATTTTAGAAAGGTTGAAGCATCAAAAAGTTCAACAAAGACAAGTATAAGGTCCTGCACCACAAATTCAGGCTGAGTGGGAAATGGTCTGAGAACAGCCCTGAGAAGGCCTTGGGGGTGCTGGAGGATGAGAAGCTCAGTATGACCCAGCAAGGAGCACTCGCAGCCAAAAGTATCCTGGGCTGCATCAAAAGAAGAGTGACCCAGAGGTCAGGGGATGGGATTTTCACCCTCTGCCCTGCTCTTGTGAAACCCCACCTGGAGTGATGAGTCCAGTTCTGGAGCCCCAAACATATGAAGGACATGGACGTGTTGGAGCGAGGCCATGATGATGGTCAGGGGTTTGAACATCTCTCGTGTGTAGACAGGCTGAAAGAGTAGGGATTGCTCAGTCTGGAGCAGAGGGAGAGGGGAGACCCTAGAGCAGCCTCCCGGTTCCTAAATGGAACGAGAAAACTGGAGAGGAGCTTTTTACAAGGACAGGTAGATAAGACAAGGGGGAATGGCTTTAAACTGAAAGAGATTAGGTTTAGATTAGATATCAGGAAGATATTACTGGCTGTGAAGGTGATGAGGCAATCTGTGCCGATTGCCTGGAGAAGCTGTGGATGCTCCATGCCTGGAAGTGTTCAAGGCCAGTTTGGACGGGTGTCTGAGCAATCTGGTCTAGTGGAAGGTGTTCCTGCCCATGGCAAGGGGGTTGGAACTAGGTGATCTTTAAGGTCCCTTCCAACACAGACCATTCTATAATTCTATGAAAATAAACTAAGGTTTCAATTTGCTATTAAAAAGAAAGAAGCGGGGCAGGGGAGGGAAGAATTTTGCCTGAAAAATCAATCTCCCTTTCTAGAGGACAGTCTAAATACCATCAACTCTAAAGTCAGGTTATTTTTGGCATGGAAGCTCAGATTAGTCTTGTTTTGTTGTTACTGAATTTTATTATTTCCTTACCCTATTTTGCAAAGCTTTGAGTTCTCTCATCATTTTATCTGCAGAATTTATTCCCAAAATTTACCACAGCCTTTAAAAGTGCTCCCATTCTCTCAATTCTTGTCCCAAAGATCCCCATAAATTGTGATCAGATGCTTTAACGATGACAGAAGTAGTCCAAATTTTGACCTAATCATCCACTGTCTCAGGCAGCTTCTTTAAGACGCATGTTTCATCTCCATTTCAGGAGTGGCTGTGAAGCAAAACTGCACTTTTGAATGGGGAATGGCTCTCCCAATCCTCTATTCAATTACTGAAAAACTATTGAGCCCCAAACTTAACACTTACCAGCACACCAAGACAGTGACCATAGGTTTGGTCTGTTTCTCAGAATGAGAATTTATCTGAACAAATATAATGGTCTTAAATGTATACTCCCTTTATGTCTGAGGTTTCCTCTTTTGTTTAAAGGGCAGGAATGAACATTTTGGTACCATTCATATCACACTGACATGGACACCAAAGCCAGGTTCAGTCAAATCATATCCTCAAAGTGTTCATCTATCTCCACTCCCTGCAAATGGAGGATGGGTCGTTTGCTCCGGAAACTAAATTAGGTTGGTTTAATCCATCCCACCTGCTACGGTGGCATAGAAAGAAGATGGAGGAGAACAACACGTGAAGAAGGCAAAAAAAGAAGGCAGAGCTTTGGCTTCAGTCAAGACAGCAAGGCTTCAGTCAGAATCATGGTGATTACCTCAATACCCTCATCTTCATCTCGTTTCCCTTTCTGATTTGTCCGTGGGGATTTTTTTCCCTTTGTCTCATTCTGTTTTCTTTTCAACATTTCCTGTTAGAGCCTGCCTAGTCTCTCAGCCAGTTTCCCTGAAGACTGTCACATCACTGTACCCTTCAGCACTTGACTCAGAACAGAGTACATTTTGTACACGGCCTCTCCAAAGGCATGTCAACTGTCTCTTCCACAGAGTTCACTCAGAATGACTTGGGAAAACAAACAATGTCTTCAGCTCTACTTTTAAAACATGAATATGGAATTTGGTGGCTCCAATAAAAATTACAATAGCTTGTTCATAAAGAGATAGTTGCAAAGGCAAGTGTGATTCCAGCAATATAGAGAAGTTTTTGGTGAAAACAATAAAACTTTGGCAGTTCTGAGGCTCAGCTCCAATGTGCTCTCAGTCACGTGAGGTAGTTTGTTTGAACCTTACTGAGGGATCAAAAGCGTTGGATTTACAAAAGTAGGTCAGAACTGTAGCACTCCTCTGGGCTCCTACATAGAGGCAGAGAACAGAAACACACAGAGAGAAGTGAGATAAATCTACCCAAACTTCTTTTCCTAGCTGATGGAGTATGAAGTTACAGTAGATGCCTAAAATGGTTTTGTTTGCTTTTATTTCTATCTGGCACTATTCCTACAGTAAATCTTGGCAACAGGGTAGGGCAAATGTTTAGATGGCACAAGCCCAAGTTGTTAAGCTATGGATGAAGCAGTGAAAACCAGGTGGCCTTCCACATGCCCACTCCTTGCAAGGAGTTTCTTGTCTGTTCATCCATAGTGAGCTGTGCTTAGCTCGCTTTTTTGTGCAGTGAGCTTTTCCTGCAGATGTGCATACACCTCCCTTTTTCTTGCAACATCAGCTTTCATCCATGCAGCTATCTCCAAAATGATCTGTCTTTTGCAAGATGCTCTTGCCCAAAGGAAAGCTGGATCTAAAGCTAAGCCTAGAAAAAGCATGGAACAACCTAGGACTGTCCATTGCACTGTTTCAAAGGACATGAAGGACAGAGATTTTTAAGCCAGTGAGAGTTGCTGGAGCACATGATACAATCTTTGGCACATTAAAGTCCACTGTGTTTCATTCAGCCACCTCATCTTTCAAATCACGGACTGCAAATACCACCCTCGCAATCAGCCATGACTTTCAATGCCGAAGGAAGATGTGGGAGAGGATGTAAAAGACGAGTCCAAAGCTGGACTCCAAGCTCAGAAAAAGGCTCTGTTAATCTTTTTGGACAATTGGCCTAGAAACGGCTTCCCAGCTCTGGCTAGAGTACAAATGATTACTTGCAGTTGTGAGACACAGCAAGCCAGGATGTTTTGCATCCAAAAGGTCCCCAGTGCCATGGTGATGGATGAGCTGTAAACAAACACTTCAAGCAACATCAATGTTGTCTGGTTTTGAGCTGAACAGGGAAGGGTGGAAGACAGAAACACACACTGTTGTATTTAGTGGCTGGTTCCAGTATGTTCTTGAAAAAGATAATTGGGGTGGAAGGGTCTCATTGCCAGGGGAACTGGCATCCAAAAAAAGCTGATGTGGCTTGTTTGTAGAGCCTCTCAAACCATAAAACTACCAACAGCAAACAGGTTAAACCACTTGACACTGGGAGATGGGTAGGGGAGAAGGAAACAGAGAAGGATGAAACATGATGCTGCTGCTTCCTATTTGCCACTCCACTGAGCACAAACATCAATGGAATTGCCATCCCTCACCCCCCATTTCAGCAGCAGCAAGAGAGCTTGCTGAGAGTTTTATACCATCAGATGCATACAAATCTCCAAAGCTGATTCAAGGTACTGGAGATAAAATGGATACATCACTTAAAGCTTTTTGCTGTCACACTGAACAAGCAACACCCAATATAATGAAACAAAACACAAGATGAACATGGAGAACATGGGAATTAAAAGTTCTGTGAAAGAAAGGCAGGGGACTTAGGTATGAGGAGCACACAGCACAATATGAGACCAAAGTTCTGAAGTCCCTGATGGGAAAAAAAATTGTAGGAAAATAAAGCAAAGTGTTTTGCTGGCATTAGGTATCAGAGAAGATACTAAACATGCAAAGCAAAATAAAGCAAGACAAAACAAAACATCCCAGGCTTTTCTATTGGCAAATTTTAGTGTGGTGTACAAAATATAGGATTACAGACTGGCTGGATGTTGGTTTCCCTCCAAACACTACAGAGATAAACTTCCATGGTTTAGGACATTTCATCCTCACACTACTATCTTGAAGATCACCATGGAAAGAAAGGTCAACTCCTTGTAGATGAGATGATTAGACAGAATGATACCTCTCCTTTTCTCACATCTCAGAACTTATTTTGCCTAGGAACTGTACTAGAGAAAACGTGATGTTTCTGTCACCAGAGATATGTGACATTCACTTTTGGAATCTGAGGCCTTACTGCCAAGGAAACAGCAACAAACATGTTAAGGTCCCAATGAATCTAGAGATACAGACATTCCAATGCTTTCCAGATTTTTCCCCTTTCAAGTTAATGGGACCACTAAAGCATTTCTAAACGCTTTAGACCTTGCAAAACCACGGTCAGCTGCATTGTTTGAGTGACCCACGCATAAACAAGCACAAACATTTCCACCAGACTGGCATTCCCAAAAAAAGGCAAATACGTCCCCCTTCCTGCCATCTGCTGAGAACAGAGAACTCAAATTTCTGCAGCACATGGTGGTAACAAATGGAACTACATAAGTGCCAGAATGAATGGCAGCCACTTTGAAGATTTGGGAATACTTAAAATGTGTTTCATGTAAGGCAAGATGAGAAGACAGACACACAAAGACAGGAAACTAGCACACTTGATACTTTTTCTTAAACATCATCAGAAAATCATGTATTGCAATAAATTATAGAAACAAAGCAAAGGGAAAACAACAGCCCAGGGGTAAAACTACATGTATTAAACCTATTACTTGCCTTCAGGATGATGAGAAATAATTTTTGATGTGGCGATCATGAGACAGCTAGGAAAACAAAGGATCTCTACAGCTGTCAGGAAGGTTAAAAATAATGCCTGTGGATACTTCTTAAAAGGGTATTTCAATACTGGGATAAGGCATATGATGAAATCAAGAATTGCTTCACTGAAAGGCTGGTCATCAGCCCTGGAATTATTCAAGAAACAACTGGATGTGGCACTTAGTGGCTATGGTTTAATTGATGTGGTGGTGTTTGGTCAAAGTTTGGACACAATGACCTTGGAGGACTTTTCCAACCTTAATGATTCTGTGATTCCAAGTGTTTAACTTTTAAATTGAATTATACCAATTGCACATTAGTTTGCCCAAATCAGAACTAGTTTACCCTCACCTCAGAAGGCGGGAGAAATCTGGGTGGCAGCAGGACAGGCCAAAG
Organism: Edolisoma coerulescens; assembly: GCA_013397115.1. Taxonomy (NCBI): domain Eukaryota; kingdom Metazoa; phylum Chordata; class Aves; order Passeriformes; family Campephagidae; genus Edolisoma; species Edolisoma coerulescens. Next base: position 998,127 of record VWZW01001823.1, read on the forward strand.
AGCCAGCCCAGGCCAAAGTCTGAAGCCTCTGCTACGGAAAGGGCACTGTCCCAGTCATTGCCATGCACTTAACCAGGCAGCTCAGAACCAGTGGTGTCCTTCTCTCTCATGGACAGAGGTGGCAGAAAAGGGGAAAGGAAAAATGGGGAATAAAAGGGGGGGAAAAGGGGGGGAAAAGGGGGAAAAAGTCATGCCTCCCAAAATTCCACCTAGTAATTTAAAAAGAAAGAGGAAAATAAAACCCAAACCCACTTTTTTTTTTCCAAAGAAAAATAGTTGAAAGGGAAGATGCTTATTCTTTTGGCCAACCATATTTGATTAGATCCATGGTATCTTTTGGCTCCTGCAATTTCACCATATGCTGAGCACATATGTGAGGAGATTTATTTCTCAAAGTCTCCAATTAAAGGGATAGATGAGAGGGAAAGGTGAGCCGCTGAGAACAGACAGTGCAGGAGAGAACAATAGAATGGAGGATGATCCTTAATTAACAGCGGAGCCAAGAGAGAATCCTGAGCACCTCAGCACCCAGAGGCTGAGACCAGTATGGAACAAGCTGCCAAGACCTGTTCATGCCTTACTGGGCGAAGTGAAACTCTTCCCTACAAGTAGCAAAATCCATTACTAACTACAGTGCCAGGTAAAAGTACTGACTGGACCAAGGAGGTTCAGAAAGTTGCTACACTACTAGTTGGGCAGGAATCTGCTGTCTCTCCATATAGTCTAGTTCTGAGATGAAGACTTTTTTATTGCCTTTGTGTGTCTGAACCCATGTGAGAGAAAAATTAACAAAAATGAGAAATTGCTTATTTCATTTTGCCGAAAGTACAACCTCCAAAACCCGGAGTTAGGAAATTGTCTTTCTATTCTGCAATTTCTCGGATTTCAGCTCTCTTAATAAAATAATTACTTTCTTACCATCAAGGAATATTTTTCAAAGTTCCAATTTCATTAAAAATGTAAAAGAGGTAGTATGTTTTCCTGTCTTTAAGATGAAAAGAAGATTTGGTGATCAGTTAACTGTCTATCAACTCACATTCATTCGAACAGCTCTGGACACTTCAGAAAAAAAAGAAGGCTGGAATTATCAATGACCATTAACAAGTCTTTAAAACTGATAAAAATGAGTTCTCCCTGTATTGGAAACATAATCAAATTATTGATAATTCTTCTACTGAAATGAAACATTCTGATTTTAACAGTATTTTCTTTTGGTCTGAAAAAGAATGTATAACAGACTGCAGAAATATTAGTAAATAATTACGTTTCCTAAATTCTCTCTCATTTCATTTAAAGAGAAGGCTGTACACAAAGAAATTATGCTGGTTTTAAAAAGAGGAGTTAGAAGTATGTTTTTGTATGGTCTTTGAAAGTAAGTAAAGAATTGACTATTTAAGTACACTGAAACTGTGGCTTTTTTTGACCTTCTTTTTTTCTTTCACATAATTATGAATACAACCTTAAATGCTTATGTAACAACTCAAGGCAATAGAATGGACCTTTGATCATATTACAAGAGTATAGATATTACACATTAAGTATTTAAATATCAAAAGTCTCAATAAGTTAACTGAAAAAGTAAGGAAAAGAAAATAAAACATTCCATTGACATGAAGAGAAGCAGGATTTAATCCCCAAATTCTACCATATTTGTAACATCTGTCACCTTTTTAGACCAAAGCTCCACCTCTCATTTATGTTCAAAGGCTTTGTGCTAGCCATTGCTTCTTTCAAGAATGCATGACTTTTCTCACATTTTATCCTCACAAACTCATCAGTGACTGGGTGTTTCAGAACTTTGCTCCTTTTTGTACTCCCTCTCGTAAAGAATCAGTATCTACTTTTGGCAGCAATAATCACAGTTTGCTATGGGATACACAAACCATGGTCCTCTTCTTGCATAAATTAGAAAACACAGATAGTAAAAAAAATAGCAAAATATGTAGGCAAAAATATATTAAAAGCAATGTTACAAATATTCCTGTTAAACTTCTTGCCTTATTGCAGTGTGATTATCCGGACATTGGAAATAACAAATCTGTACTTCTTAAACCAAGCTTTGCTTAATGCTGTATACAGTTACTGATCCTCTATTAAACATGACAGAAGCGAGGGATTTGGGGTCATTTGAGCCGTAATCCCTACCATTCCCTGTGAATAAACCAGGAGCTAACAGACTCTGGTGGTAACACAGAGAACATGTTTATGAGGAAACCCAGCATTTTTTCAGATTCGGCTTCTAAATAGCGTTGGAAAATATATGGCACATTAAAATATATGACAAGAATAAGAGTTTTATTCTAAGGAGTTTACACTTGAAGAATTTCCCGGGATGCTCAGAACACTCAGAAAATAGCAACTATGTTTAGAATTTCAAGGTCAAGCTAAGACAGCCCACACTATGGCTGAGGCACAAAAAATTGAGATGAGCACTGTGCATGGGCTGGTGGATGGACTGTACCCAGAGCCCCATATCAGTGCTCAGGAGACATGACAACAAACTGCTATCACCTTGATAAAGAGTGATGTACTGTTTCAGGTGAAGCCTGTTATGGATTTCACCTTCCATGCAGACCAGGTAACCACACATACCTTGTTTGAACTAGCTAGCTGAACATGTCAAATGCACTGGTGGCAGGCATTGTAATATGTTAAGATGATGAAGATCTGGTAAAAGAACAAATACGAATTTCCAGGCACTGACTAACTGTGATCAAATTACTCAGCAAGTCAAGGCGCCTGCGAAAATAATCCATGCTGCACCACGCAGCAAAGGTGGAGCACCCCACGCACCTTACAAACACTTCAAGCTCAGGCTCTGTTTTAAAGACAGAAAGGTCAGTCACTCATCTGACTCGGTGCTGAAATCAATGGAGCAATGCTGATTGACACCAGCTGATGATCCTGCTAATAAAGACAGGGAAGTTTTCTGATTTACTTTTACCTCGGGAGCTGCCCTAAGAACTAGTCTTTTGCAATTTAATGGCAATGGATATGCATATTCTCTTACTACCATATAATGTTAAACTGATGACATCACTCTCCCATTTGGCCACTCAAACTCTGCTGGAGGACACTGTGACAATGCAGCACATCTCAGACTGCAGGGCTGAACACACTGTTACATTGCAGTTGCTGCTATTAAAATATTATGCCTGAAATTAATGCATTACACCTTTCAGACTAATGTTCTCTAAATCAGACTTAATTTATCCAGAGGTATTTTTAGGTAAAAATACATCCTCATAACCAATGTAATGATCAGCATTTTTCCCCCAGATGCTCTAATATGGAATAAAGCCTACGCAGCAATTAATATTTATGAAGTGAATGAGTTCCTGTTAAACCCTAAATCACAAACATACGGGATTTGAGCTATAAAAATGCAAACCCAAACCAATATAATAAAAACATATTTCCATACATATTAATTGTGAACTTTGGTCAAGTTGTTATATATTACTTTAAGTGAATTCAAAATTAAAAATTACACAGGTCTATAAACTTATGTATTGATCAATGTGATTTCTAGATTAGACATATACAAGAAGAGGAAGTTTCATTTTAGTACATTAGGACACCTTTGAAACTTGATCAGCAAAAATTTGATCTTATGCCCTTCTGTTGCCAACACCATCTTCTTTCCACTCTCACGAGTGCTTTCCTCCATTGGAATTCAGAGAAAACATTATGCACAGAAGGAAGCTCCTTGCAAGATGAAATTATTATGATTCAACCTGTGCCCTAGGAAAAGATAGTTTTACCCATTATTAAAAATGAAAACAACATAGAGGGTTCCGGGAACATTCTTTAGACACCAAACAGTGGAAGAAGAGTAAATAACAGGTTTTTATGTAGTCCTTATTATCATCAGATTTTGAATTGCTTTATAAAAGTTGCTGTTCTACATACAAGCCACTAATAAAAAATTAAAGGTTTACAATCCTACATATGGTGAATGATGCTGAAAATGCTTCAGCATCAGAAAGAAATTATGTGATTTAGCAACATGAGATATTTATTTAAGAGCTCCTATATGAATTCAGAAGGCCAACTTCAGGCACCCAAGCCAGAAAATGTTTGCTTTTATAAGGGCATAAAAGGATTCAAAAGAAATGTGAACTAATTCAAGCTATATATAGTAATGCCTCCTGAAACAATTATTAATGTTTTATTAGCATATGTTATTTCCTTCCCCTTTTCAGATGGCACAGTGCAGAGCACCCTGCATAATGCCATCAGCATCTTGGTTGAAATGCAGATGAATCACTACAGCTGATCAGCTCCATGAAAGCTGTGTTTGTTTCACTGATAATGTGTGAAAAAAGTGAGAATAAAACTTTCTCCTTCTTCTGTCCTGGTTTCTCAAGAAGCTGCCTTAAATCTGTTCAAGATACGAAGGCAGGAATGGGAGAGGATGAAATGTGCACTTTCCCCTTCTCTTCAAGCAGACTGCTGGTGGACTTGGCTGGTGCAAAGACTCCAGGAATAGTAACCCACAGAACATTTTACACTCACCAACAGCTTGCCATCATGTCATCACAGTTTGTTCACCCATACTGAAGGCATTCTAGAGGATATTGTTCATCTCATCTCAGCTGTTTAATGTCTTTGTTCCTCTCCCTACTAAAAATACAAGCCTATTTGACTTCACATCTCTCCCATCTTTTGAGCATCAAGAAAAGCAGAGCTTCTTGACAAAGTTGCAAGTAGAGTGGAATTTCAGACACATCAGCAAGCTGCAAGAAAATAATTTAGCTCTGGGCCTGAGGCATTACCTTTTATTCAAAGAGGCATAATTGATAAAGAATGCTAGCAGAGTAATTTACAAAATGTTAACTATGCAATAGCAGAACATCCTGTTACAAAGTAAGATAATTATTTTACATACCAGAACCTCAAAAGTAAATAGATGAATGCACAGAATCTTAAATGTTGTTAGCAGATTAATGGGCAGATGAAGGACATTGAAGGCAATGCAATCCCCCAAAATGTTCAGCCAGAAAAAAAAAAAAAGTGTTCCAGCTTATTAGGAACACACCTTTATTTGCTTTTATTTTCCTCATTAAATCATAACTTCTCTGCTGCACTGGAGAAACACACTGGGATCCTGTTTACCATCTTCATTAACAATGCGAGTGATGGGGCAGAGCACACACAGCAAGTCTGCAGATGACACAAAACTGGGAGGAGTACCTGACATGCCAGAGGCTTGTGCTGCCATCCAGAGGGACCGCAGGAGGCTGGAGGGTCAGCCTCATGCAAAGGGGTACAAAGTGCACCTCGTGCAGTTAAGAAGGATAAGCACAAAGTCCTGCACCCACGGAGAAAAAACCCTTGCACCAGTATGGGTTGGGGACCACCCAGCTGGAAAGGACCTCAGCAGAAAAGGACCTTGGGGTTCTGGGGTACCCCAAACTGACCATGAGCCAGATGTGCCCTCGAGGCAGAAAAATATCTTGGGCTGCATTTAGGCAAGTGTTGCCAGCAGGCTGAGGTAGGGGATCCTTCCCCTCCACTTGACACTATTGAAACCACTCCCGGAGTGCTGTATCCAGTTCTGGACTCCCCACCACAAGAGAGACATGGATATACTGGAGCAAGTCCAGCAAAGGATCACAAAAATCATTAATGTGCTGGAGCACCTCTTCTGTGATGAAAGGCTGAGATAACTGGCACTGTTCAGCCCAGAAAAGACGAGGGGGAATCTCATCGGTGTGACAAATACCTGAAGGGAGGGTGAAAAGTAGACCCAGGCTCTTATCAGTGGTGCCCAGTGGCAGGATCAGAGGTGATGAGCACAAAGTTAAGCACATGAGGTTCCCTCTGAGCATCAGGAAACACTTTTTTTCCTGTGAAGGTGACTGAGCACTGGCACAGTCTGCCCTTCCTAGGAAGTGGAGTCTCCTTCCCTAGGGGTTTACAAGAGCCATCTGGACATGGTCCTGAGCAATGGGCTATAGGTGGCCCTGTGTGAGCAGGTGAGTAAGACAAGATGACCTCCAGGGTTCACTTCCAAGTTCAACCATTCTGTGATTCTGTGATGCAGTGACCCCATTCCTTCTCCCTATAGGAAAGCAGCTCTAGTCTAGTAATGTGTTCAAGGAGTAACCTGTACTGTGTCTTTCACCTGCATCTTCCCCTGATTCTGCAGTTATAGAAGAAGTGGGGTGGGTGTTTCTACCACAGCAACTTTTCAGCTGTCTTCATTAAATTACTAAGGTAGGTGATTACTAATTATCTTGCGTTTTCCTCTCCAATCTATCCCAGCTGGAAAACTCAGTAATCAGGTTCTTTCACTGGAAATGTTCTTGGACACCTTTGCAAAGTAACTAAATGAGCATCAGGTCTGCAGGATGTTGTTTAGAGCCAAAAGTTTTTCTGCAATATGTGTATCTCTACACCGTTATACGCTTGTCAGTACTGCTGAAAAAGAACTCTGCAGATCCAAGATACATCACCACTTGTCTGTCTAAAAAATAGGATGTTTACTCTGCCAGGAACCGCATGGCTGACCAGGAATTAATTTGGAATCATTTCCTGGAGTAGACTGAGGAAAAAGACAAGCAGGACTAATGTACAGAAGCATAATTAATCACAGTTAATTGAATATTTACTTGTTTATTTATTTAAATGTGGTTTCTAACTCTCAGTTAAAGATAATCTTTAAATTAGCATTTTGGTTTTTGCTTCTTTCTGTTTTGTTCAGGCAGTGTCTGCCTATTTATTCCCACATGGTAGTGCTTCCATAGTGTAAGCCCCTAATTCCAGCCTGCTAAACACAAGTGAAGATCTCTTGTGTAGTTTTTCTGTGATAAAGAAAGCAGAAAAGAAATTAAAACACTCACCAATGTTCTCTTATGAAAACATGTTCTGTTCAGTTGTTGAGGATGATGAAAAGCAGCAGGTCTTGGCACAGAAGTAACTGTGGAGGAGGTCAGTCCATGCCTCTAAGATCTATTCTTGACATCAGAGCCATGCCAAGGAAGCAAAGAGTGTGTGAAGGAGAAACAGGAGCTCTATTTCACTGTGCTAATCTAATAAGGATGCATCTACCAGAGACATAATTCAGACCCTCTCACTAAGAGCACCAAGGAACTCGGGGGCCATCTGTCAGCAGTGGTTAACAGCTCTCCAGGGCTGTCTCTCACACAGCAGAGTGTCTGGCCAACTGAACTTAATCTTCTTGCTAAAGTAACCTCATCAAAACCTTTTAATTGCTCTCTAGAAAACCACAGCTAGCCTGTCACTGAGAATGGCCAATCTCATCGAACCTTGAACTTCAACAGAGGAAACTGAGAAGAACTTAATTTTCAACAACGGCAGTCACATAAGTTTAAAATTATCTAACTATAGTAGAAATTGATTAGGGTTAGCTATAAGTGGGATTTAATAGGTATCTAACTATAAGTGGCATTGATTACCAAATCACTCAATCTCACATGGCTTTTTCATCACCTTACTATTCTCTTCCCATGGGAAAGACACACTAAGACAAAGTTCCTACCCAGCCTGTCCACAAAGACAAAACATGCCATAATATGGGGGATCAGCTCAGCAGTGAGTTAAAGGCAGCCCAGTAACAATTAAGTCTAACATTTACTATTTGATACAGAAGCGCAGGGATCTCAGCTCTGTCTTCTGTAATTGTGAGAAGCTAAAAGAACAGCATTTTCATGGTCGGATGGTTGAATTTCAAGCACAGCATAGTTGAGAGTGGTTTTTTAAGGTGCTTGACAATGAAATAATGAAGACTTTTACCTCGGATTGACTTGCACACAGTGTGCAAACTCAGACATACACGTGGTTCTCTGTAGGTGAATGAACATACTACCCACATCTCAGCTTTAAGGGAATAAATTCATCCTGCACGGGACTGATTCCAGACACCAAAGATGAATGATAACCATCATATTATAGCTAAATTCAAGAACCCTGCATCAAGCTGAGATAACTGGGGTCGGCACTGAGGAGGTGCACAGATGGCAGGAACCCTCCCCCACCATCTGGAAGGTTTGCTACACCTGCAGCAGCAGCTGCTTTGATGAACACCAAGCCCCACGTATCCTCCCCTTTAGAAAAAAGGAAAAAAAGGTCTCAGCAATGGTAAAACTTCCAGGTTTATGTTGGTGGTGCCTGCTCCCTTCCTGTGAGTCTTATCCCATGCAGAAGCATAAATCTGCCTTACTTCCTGTAAATAAAGCTCTTTGAAAATGGAGATGTTGACTGAGTGGAGAGTTAGTCTGGGGAGAAGGGTGAAATACAAGATAAACTCTGCACTGAACAAAGCTTGGCAGATAATGAAAACACACATTTATCTAAATTGCAGGTATTTTCTTAAACCTAGAAAAAATTGTTAGTTCCTCCATACAAACTGATTTGATTTTAAAACCTTAAAAAATTTTCTTAGATGTTTTGGCTTAATACTGCCAAAAACATCAATATGATATAAAATATGCATTATGAAATGCATACAGACATACATACACAGAAGTATGTTAAAATTGAAAGCTGAGATAGTTTCTCAAATAGAAATTCAAAACAAAAGATAAGAAAGCATAACCAAAATATTCTGATTTGAATCACTTTGCATTTTTCAGGTGACAGATTATTAAATTGATACTGGTGTAGCCTCATCATAAAAAACAAATTTCTCAAATGAAAGCTCATTCATCAGCAAGTTTGGGCCAAGCCCACTATGATGTATCATACTTGATTAAACCCTGTGACAGCAGCAACTCCAGTTATTAACCAAGAAAAAAAAAATCAAGGTAGTAACTTTCGCCAAACATTGCTTTAAGGAAAGTAAGTCAAAACAGTTAAAAGGCCTAAGCAGTTACTGCTCTACAGCTGAGCCAAGACAATCAGCCTGACTCTGCTCCTTCATGCCTTAAAGCAAACCAAACACATGGGCTTTTGAAATCCTTTGATAGAAACTCAGTTGTTTTTCACTGTGTGTTCACATGCTAAGGACAAAACACCTCTGCGCAGTTTGGGAATTCTGCACCAGAAAATGACTGGCGCCAAGTTAAAACGACATAAAAACCAATAAAAGTTATGGGGAGAGAGCTCATGACAGTACCACATCGACAATAAAATGAGTACCAGTTATCCTCACTCATATCCCTAGGCACAGCTGTTCATCACTCGAGATTACTGAAGCTGTGACAGCATTAGGCAGAGATTGACAGCTGCGTGTTGCATAATGAAAAGCAGAGAGCCAGCATGTGCTTTGCCAGCTTCCAGCTAGGAGGAGTAAACAAACAAGCCAAAGGGGTGTACAGCCATTTGTGTATAGACTATGATTGACTGAGGCTGTGCGAAACTTCTGCAAAGCCCCAAACGAGACTGTGTGCCTTCATGAGGCCAAGTTTAATTTTAAACTGGACATACAGATTAATCTTACTAAAACATTCACAAAACTGAGCTAAACTGGAGAACTAGAGTTGACTGAGTTATTGAACTCCATATTTGAACAGTGTTTAGGCTCGTCAGGGCTGCATAGATTTTCAGATAACACAGATTCAAATTTACCTTTGATGTTTTACATTGATTTTTTTTTTTCCTGTTTGTTTTATCTGAGTTTTACAAGGAGTTTTAAGAAAGAACAAATAACAGGAGATGTTTATAAATCTGTATCAATACCTGCATTACTCCATTGAGAAAGCACCGGTAGCTTTGGCACAACTACGAGTCACCTGCTCTCCCATGCACAAGGGACTCAGGCAGTCATGCTCTCCTTTTCAGAATACTACTCAGAGTCTGGCCTACACTGAAGCAAATTTTTGGGGAAAAAATCAATATGTATTAAAGCATTACTGTAAATCTTATTTGAGGTGGAGCTTAATGGGGGTCATTTCCTCTCATGATTGGTATCCCAAGCGAAAGGGATTTGGAATCTTCCTCTAACAGCAGCCTTTTTCCCACTTTATCCCCCACAACTACTAAGAGGCTTCAGCAGATTAGTCATACAAGGATTATGACAGTGAATATTCTTTACCTTCCACAAGCTTCAACATACTTATCCTGTTCCCTGCAGGACAATATGCACATCTGCTGGAGGAAGGAGTGAGATTTCTTTGTGCTTGGTGGCTTTATTTTAAGACTAGCCTTAACTCTAATGAGACTTGGTTTTATATTTAGCACTCTACACATGGTCTCGTCTCCATTATGGGATTACCACAGATAAAAATGTGAATTTTTTTTAAACCAACAAGTCTTTGCACATGAGACTTACATTTCCCTACATACATGACTTTAAGACCATGGAAGACATTGCATCCTTTACTAAGTCTGTCATCCACTGGGGCCACTCCTTTGTGACAATCTCAGAACCTCTCAGTTGAAACAAGGACTCAGTATGACTACTGTGGTGGTTAAAAAGGTTGACAAAGTTGTAATATACGCAGCTGGTGGACCAATAAACGTGCCCCATCAGAAACCTGGCTCATGCTTTGTCCTGGCTTGACATGTCCAGTGCTGCTGCAGGAGATCAAGCTGCTACATGCTCATCATTTCTTTATGATTTGTATCTCGAGTTATAGCAAGCTAAAATAAGGGTAGGCAATGGAAACAAACTGCAACACTGTAGATTTCCAGTGCTAGAAAAAAAGACTTCACCATGAGAGCTGTCATAGATTGGGAAAAGGTTCCCAAGGATGTTGTGGAATCTTCCTCCTTGGAAAAGTTAAAAACTTGACCAAACAAAATCCTGAGTAACCTGAGAAGCACAAGCCCTGCTTTGAGTAAGGATTTGGATGAAATTTTCGGCAGAGGTCCCATCCAATCCCAATTATTGTATAATTACCAGGTGCAATCTGCACGAACAGCAACTCTCTTGAAATTTTAAAATAAAATTTTTTTCATTTTTGTAACATTTGCCCTCATTAGTTACATGTGCAATTACTGAATAGAAGATATTTTAGCAGAGTCCATACCCCAAATCACTTGAGTGATACCATACATGAATTCTTGTGAAATTCGTATTTCATTTGGTCACTGAACATGAGGCAAAAGCAATATTATGTATTTATACATAAATTCTTCTTTGGTTTCTAATATTTGGGGTTGTCCTACATGGGGTCAGGAGTTGGACTTTATGATCCTCGTGGGTCTCTTCCACCTCAGAATATTCTGTGATTTTATGTTTTATCTCTGGGTTCATAGACATTCCTGGTACATATGGTATCATTCATTCTGTCCTATGCAATGAAAAGATTCTGAGAATGATCTACATTAACCAGAAAATACAGCTGTTCTATTTTAAGAAAAATCTTTAAAAGTCACTGTATTAAATAATACAGTGTTTGAAACTGTAATCCTTTCCCTATGTACTGTTTTCCTTTGGACATCATTGAGTTTCTTGGTAATTACAATCCCTTGCACATCCATTTACACTACAGTGGTGGCACAGGTAATTTATAAAAATCAAATCTAAAGTGCTATAGTCGGCAGAATGAATCATGTGTCACACAGTTGGAGAATTTGCTATGATTAATTAAAGATTTGCAGTCAGACTTTTCTTGCTTTTGTAATTTAACGTGTAAAATACAAATTAAATATGAAGCTTCAAAGACAGTGATTTTCTGAGAAAGGTCTTCTGCCAATAATTCAGGAAAAGAGGTGCAAAGTATTTTACAATCTCTCAGAGAAGGTTATAGAGCATAATATTCTGAAGAGTAACACTGAGATGTTCTCATATTAAAAAAAAAGAAAGAGAGAGAGAGAGAGGGAGAGAGAAACAAGCTCTTTGTTTGGGCTCAGAATAGTTAGAGTAAAGCTCATGTATTCACTAAGTTGTGTTTCACTGCCCTTGCTATCAGCTGAATTAGGAAAATCTGCTGAACACTGTCCCTACTTTGAGTCAAGAGGAATTTCATCACTGAACTTATCAACAGTAGAGTCAGAGAAATGGTGGGCAAGATTTTGATAACGCCGCCTCTGAGAACAGAATTCAGGGAAGCCTTTGGAAGAGGTATGAACACCTTGTCAACATGGGGCTTTATTCTGATCTCACCAGTATCAGTTCAAATACTTCAACAGATATAAATTAAACAAAAATTGGCATTAAAGACCAATATCTTCAGATTTCTGCATAAAATAAATTTCTCAGTGATAGATTTCTTCCACTAAAGATTAGCAGGTTCCAAGAGAAATTCTTCCTGCAGTATTGGAAGCTGCCAGTACAGCACCCATCAGACCTGACAACATGGACAACAAGAAAGAGCAGATTATGTACTCTAGGTGTGTAGCAGATCTGACGATATGAGATCTGTAGGAGCACCAAAAAACTCTTAATTTCATTTCAGAAATAGTGTTGTTTTGCATTGTTCAAATAAACCCATTTAACATGACACTCTGCATACATTGTAATCAGCATTTCTTTAAACATTATGAAAAGAAGGTTGGCTCGAATTTTCGAGTTTATACACTGATCTTAGCAACCGATGGGTAAAACTAAATAATTCATGCTTCTGAAGGTTCCTCAGAAAAGTAGTTACTGAGGTTAATATTTCATTAATCACCTTGTATGTCAGACGTGGGTTTTTTTTTCTCCTAGCCATCAAGCAGGATTTCTGGAGAAAATAATGAAGGCAAATGGTAAAACCTTCATCACTGTCAATGACTTACTAAAGATATGAATGTATAGGTTGATAAATGAAGGAGGAAAAATAACAGGAAAGATGGAAAGAACACTCAAAATGACATGGTGCTAATGAGCAGTGAATATTGTTAGAGGATGCCAGTCATCCAGCCATCTGCTGAAGACAGACAAAAGAACAAACAAGGTTAAAGGGAACAGAAGACTTTGAAAATTAATGCTTCACTCAATTCTCATCTGAAGTTTTTTATTGAAAGAAATATTTTGTTAAGATAGTGTGGAGACCCCCAATACCAAACCTAATTTTAGCTCTCAAGGAGTCCATTCCAGGTAAATACCAAAGTAGGATACAAGAAGATTATGTTGTTATTTTCCAGCCTTTTGTAACAGAATAAACAAAGAAGTGAAGAGAGATTATGATGCCAAAAAAACCACTAAACAAACAAAAACCATTATTGTTTAAATAATTTCTTTAAAAGAACCCAAAATGACTGGGTTTCAAGGATATAAGGAAAAAACCATTATTTGAATAAATTTATTTCTACACTGTAAGAGAATTATAGAAGTTACCTCATACTTTCACATTTACTTTTTTATTTCTTCTGTGATTACAGCAAGCTTCTTTTATCTTTTCTTACAGGTATCTCAAAAGAAAAAATAATTTAAGTTTTACTGGGGTTTGGTTTTTTATAACAAAGCTGACTGGAAACATTTCATTACTGTTTTGGCTTATTTCACCCTGTAAATTTCCATCTGCTCAAAACCAATCTTCTGGAAAAGTACCTGGCACATTAGTCCAACTGTAACAACTTGAACACCAAGAACTAATATTTCCAGAAATTCAGGAGAGAATGAAATTGCTTTCAGGGTCTGTTCATTAAATATTCATAAAGAAAAACAACAGCAAACACTAGTACAGTTAGAAAGAAGGTGGGTGTTCTTTCAGATTAAAAATTCCAGCTTGTTTTCTTGCAATTTTCTGGAAATTTTGGACAAGTGCTTTAAAAATTCTTTCTCTCATTCCTCATACTGTGGAAAAAGATTTCCAATAAAAATACCCTTTGAAATCCAAAAATATTCAGATCTTCAATGAAACAAAAAAAATGGCTACTGGTTTATTCCTTTTCAAAGAGTCTTTAGTTGACTGAACAGCAAAATAAATCCATTGCCATATTTTTCAATTAAACTCACAACTCAACTAGAAGGCCTCACTCTAAACGATTTGCTAGGCATGAGTGGGTGACAAATTATGCTGATGCAATGACCAGAAATCAGAAGTATCATATCAAAACAACAGCCTTTAGACCACAAAACACCCTTGACAAGAATTTAAGGTCATCTATCTCTTATTTAACTCTAGAAAGCTAAACTCTCAGAAAATTCCAAGCATGAATATGAAAATAATGTAATTTTATTTAATATCAAGCACTTTTTTTGACACAGAGTATGGCAGAAGGTCCCTAGCTATAGAAGTCCATGCTCATAAAAAACTATTTGATGCTTGCAGCACTCAAATTCTTGGTCCATGTGCTACTCCAGTAGCACCAAGCAGGGCCAAACCCTTGTCTTCCAGTTAGTGCCTCTGTCTTCCCCAGGATCCCATTTGTGCTTCTCTTTATGCCTCTCATATCCTGTTTGGCACCTTGCCTCAGCTATTTTTATTGGAAAAACAAGGAGACAGCTGGCTGGTGGATTCAGAGAACCTCTTGCTCTAGTTAGAGAAAATAATTGTTCTCTACAAAGCACTTCTTTCCCCTTAAATACCACACTATAGCATTCACAGTGACCTCACCTTCTGCAGACAAACATTATTTCGGAAACAACCACTACCAGAGAACAGCCTGAAGTACAGAAGAGGGCCTGTGGACTTCTGGCACAGCACAAAAATCCAAAACTCACAATCTCAAATGGACATAAGAGTCATAGGATTATTGCTTCTGGCTGCCCCTAGTTTATAGTGCTCAATATGCCACATCACTAGTCCTTGCTTTTATATTACTCCTGATGTAAATTTATCAGGAACACATTGGTGTCTCCTTGCTAGATCCCCAACTGCCTTCTCTCAGATGAGGCTTGGCACACTGCAAGGGAATGAGACTGCTCTCTGTCATCATTTTGTCTAAGGGGTAAAAGAAATTATACTGAAATTTATTTCTGTCTCTCTAATTTAGGAATATCTTTCTCACTCTTTTTCTATATCAGGAAGGCAAAAAATAATACTGCCAATTCACACCAGCAACAACCACAAACAGGCTGATCACCAAAACACGGGGACGTAGTTACAAACGCACACATTCCCGAGCTGAAGTGATTCATATCTTAACTTGTGCCTTAGGTGGCCCCTCCTAAACTGGTTTTTTTGCAGCCTCTGTGTTCTACAAGCTGAAGTTTACAAACTGCTCATTTTGCAGATAGCTTTCTGGAAGGAGCCTGCACTGGTGAAACGTGAGAAGCAAGTGGCACACAAAAAGTCCCTCCTAGCCCAAGAGGAGGAAAGAAAAGGAAGTAGGTTGAGAAACTGATGTAGAGAAAGGAAGATATCAGGGAGAAAACACTATGTGGGGGAGAGATTAGAAGGAAATGAAAGTAAAAAGATATTTCTCCTGCAGGAGCATTTTCTCACCATGATGAATAAAGGAACAAGAGCAGCTCTGCTCACTGTACTACAATTCAACATAAATGTTGAAGTCTATTTCTTAGAAACAGAAACATATGCACCATATAATTTTTCCCTATGACTCAAGAGGAATAAAGGACTGTTATGGCCATATTCACAGCTCTGCTTCAGAACCTGTACTGGCAGTGCTATGTTACCTTGCCCAGAGATGACTACTCTGTTTCTGTCTGAGATGGATCAGCTAAAGGAACAAATCTCCAAAGCATGCTTCTTCCAAAACCTCATAAACTAATCTCTGCTAGGAAAATAGAGATAAGGCAGCCAAGATGTCTCAGAATCAGTATCATCCTTTCCCTGATCTCTTCACGCATAGCATCCAAGCCATTGAAAACTTTTGTTAATACTGCCAGTTCAGCTTCTTAAAGAGCACACATTCCAACCCCATCCCCCTCACTGTCAGACACCAGCTTTTCTATCCTGCACATGTGAGAGCCTTTTAATTACCCATATTTTGATGAACTCTTATTGTTACAATAAAAGGTACATCTTTGGTGTGTGGTCAGTTTTCTTTGCTGAATGCCAAAACCTACTCTGGTAAAGTATCAAAGTGCCATAATTTGTAAGTGAAATATGAACATATTTATTATTTTTCTTTAGGAAGCATAGAGCAATGCACTTTCCTCTAACCTTGTTACAGGAAATGATTGAATTATGTTATCTGAAATTTGCACACAGCAAACACACAGAGTCCAAGGCAGATTCTCAGCCTGAAATATTTCATTCCCGATTTAAGTTTGGCGAAGTAATAAGCAACTGAAAATGGAATCTCATCGTGGAAAGCATCAGATTTCCTTAACTGTAGGCATCACTACTATCTGTCTAGTATATTTGTAAAAATTTTTTAAATTAACAGCATGGCTGGATCTCTCAAGTGTTTGTTTGCTTATCTACTCAAGCACTGTCAAAATCTGTAGCTCTGGTTTACACATTTTGAAACTGGGTCTGTGGTTTTCCTATATATAAACTTCATTGACAATATTGGCTTTAAGTATTGCCATTGGACCCCAGTGCAGCGATTCCTTCTGAATCTGAGCTGAAACAACTCCTTTTGCATGCAGAACAGGAGTTGTAAAAAAATATTTTGGTCATGGTATGTTTCAGCTAGCTCAGCTGCAACACGTTAGTGTAAAAAGGGAATGTTAGCAGACTAAAATACGGTTCCATAATTAAAGCTTCCAAATATTTGGAATAATGTGAGATCTCTTAGAGCAGTACCCCTACCACCTCCTATTCCAGTGTCTGATTGAGCTAGCAGGGGGTATGGAGCAGGTGTTTGCTCCTCACTCCAGGAGGCACCATGTTCCAGCAAGTCCCTGCCATTCTCAGAGCTCTGGAACAAAACTTCATAACCCCAGGCAGAGACCCAGCATTAGCCCAGGCAGCATGAGATACCCACAGCATACACCCTTTTACCCCCTCAATTATGGCAACAGTGTCATGAATTCCAGACAACTTAATGCTCTCACATTTGTCCACAAGAATCGTAAAAATAGCAGAGAAAACTAGGAGAAGAAACAGTGTGAAGGGTTTTTTTTCCCCCAATCCAGTAGCCTAATTTATATGCAGAGCACAGGCAACAAGCCTACATTATGCAAAATAATAGCACATATTAAATTCAAAGTTTGGGGGCTCTGTAGGTCTGGTGTACGCACATTCCTCCTGTATATTGAAGTTAACTCTAAACAGGAATGATTTTTTTATTAGTAACATTGTTTGAAGCATGTTTTTTTCACACTGCATGGTGAAATATTTCTAATACACAATTCAGCGGGATTTGTCTATATCGAGCCTTCTTAAGGAACCCTCATTACTGAAGGAAGCAGAGCTCAAAAGCAGTTCAGGAGGAGATAAGATTGCCTGACAAAGGGCCTTTGCATAGTTCTTTCAGGAGAGTAGTACCCAACAGCAAACACCAGGTGCTCTATTACACAGCAGATATGGAACACCACGATTCTCACCTCCGTTTTGGATCATGCGCCATTTTTGTGGTTTGACCTGAAGTGAAGCTTTTGTGCAACCACCAGAGAATCTGGCCCAGCATACTGTCAAGTATGCATTTTTAC
The DNA here is from genome assembly GCA_013397115.1 of Edolisoma coerulescens. Classification (NCBI taxonomy): domain Eukaryota; kingdom Metazoa; phylum Chordata; class Aves; order Passeriformes; family Campephagidae; genus Edolisoma; species Edolisoma coerulescens. The sequence goes on from VWZW01001823.1 coordinate 1,015,468, forward strand.
ACCTTCTTTTCCACAAATACATTTACCAGAAAAAAGGCAGTACAGCCTGCTACAAGTATAGGTCTGACATGGTTGCGTGTTCACACAGCCCTTAGTATCTACTCTGGATCAGAAAAAAAAATCCTGGAGAAAGGTCTATTTTGCAATAGTACAGGGAGGTCATGCTGCTCTTTATAGAGACAGTTGTCTCTATGATACAGTCTCTATTGAATAATATGGTACAAGAAGAAGGAAAAAGCTCCTTACTAGAACCAATAAAAAGAGAATATTTTGGCTACCTAATTACTTTTGGTAATTCAGAAGATGCTATTCAGATGCTCTAGTAGTGATGGAGTTAAATATGTAAGATCCATACATTAGGAATAACAGATATTAATACACCTGAATCTATTTACAATGTTATCACACCTCTGCTTTTGCAATTTTGCTGATGTCTTGCCTAAGATACTCAAGCTCTGTATTGGCACTGACCTATCGCATTTTTCTATTTTCCATTTTTCAGTAATGGGCACATTCTGTACCTGGAAGACTTCCATTATAATAATGGTTAATTATTAATATGTAGCTTAAGCAGTGACATGAAATAAAGCTAATATTTTCCTGCCTTCAGAAGATAAAAATACTTTTGTTGGAATTTAACAGCTAGTAAATTGTTCTGTAAAAATATAGCTCTGCAGCAATTTTCATTTTATGCATACAAGTTACTGAGAAAGAAATCCTGGCCTTGTTGACACATAAACCAAAATTACCACTGAGTTCAAGGGGACTAGGATTTGGTCCATGCAATTTTACAAAGTAGTGATTTACACACACACTCGTGCATTCAACAATCAGATTTTGCATCTCAATAAACAAATAAAACAGGGAAATCTAGCTGGTACAGATCTAATTTCCAAGAAAACCAAACAAATCAAATCAATAAGCAAAGGGAAAGTAAGTAGAAAACCAGGAGAGAGAAAAAAACAGGAAAAGCAGATATTCTGTATAATATTGGGATAAGTCCTGGCTTGTAAACACTGCTACATTAAATACCTCAGTACCTTACCTTCAGGTACTATGTGCCCTAATTTGCTGCCCCCAGACACCTGCTCAGACTGCTACGCTCAGGCACCCTACAAGCACCAGGGACCCCATAGCCAGAGTGTTCCACCAGGCTATCAAAACCTTGGATTCTCTATCTTTATCTGCAGTGCACATTTCCCATCACATTGGCATAAGGTACTTCTTCCTCCTATGGCAGGTCTTCACATTTCTTTCTGTGAGTTGATTAGATATTCCCTGTACTAGAAAAAAGCCAAACCTACCATATTTTGGAGCACAATACGTTCATAAAGGAAACGCTAGTCTATACACTTAGGTAATTAGTTTATGCTAATTGAAACAACTTCCATACATAAATCAAAAAACCACCTGCTTGGAAGTTCCCTTATGGTTAGAGAACTTGCCAGGGACAGTAGGAGACTGGGATTCCTGACCTTGCACCAGTCTAGTCCTCCGGGGAAGTTTCCCAGCCAGGTTTTCCATACTCCCATTGAGTACTCTTGTTTGTAAGCGGGGCAGTTACCATAATTTTTTCTATTCTATTAATAGCCTAATGTTCACCCCTTTACCATGGCCAACACTGACACGAGTCTGTTGCTTATTAGGTCACAAGGTTTTTAAACGCAGCTAGTCACAAAAATGTAGGTGCCTACATGAAAGTAGGTGGGCGGGGAACAGATGCTCCCCTGGCCATCAAATGCTGCAGTTTCATATTTGGCTCCAGTGCAGGGTAAGGAGACATTTCATCTCCTTAGTTGCCTGTCCTTACCCCCGCCCCTCCTTACTTCTGTCCTGCTGCATGATCAACCAAACAGCAGAGCTTATCCAAGTGAAAGTGGATTTTTTTGCTGCTTTGATTTTTGGTCCAGAGGAGGTAACATGAACACAGGAAGAGAGAGAACACAAAAACTGCCTAAGTCAGCATCACTGGTGGGAACTGTCCACAAAGCCATGTCTGCAGGGGTTGGTTTTACAATTTGCTGCAGGTCACCCAGTGTCACACTGTCACCAAAAGGGGTGTGCCAGTCCCCCACTTCTTGCCACTGTTAGCACTCACAGTGATGTGTGGTCAGCCAGACCTGGGAATTCACAGAAGCCACAGACCCACCAGGGAGGTGTCAGGCCACATTCTTTCCATGAGGATTTATATCAGCTTAAACCAGGCATGACATATCCCAAATCTTTTTTTGGCCTTAACTCATGCGCACCTGCCTCCTTACAGCTGAGCTGCAAAATCACTACATCTCCAGGCCTGAGAGAATAAGAATGGCAGAAATAGACTTTATGGGATAATTACACAATTTAATATATAAACACTTGCAATAGCCTACAATTACCTGTTTCTTATCTAGCTAGAATAAAAATAAATAGAAAGAATCTATCTCCATAACCTAACATTTTATGCCAGTTACAAAATAAACCATATTTTTGAGTACCTAGAATCCTGGTACACCAAACAAAATATGTTAATTACTAAAAATCAACTGTCATATTTTACTCTAGATCTTTGAGTATAAATGTTTTACCTAGCTTTTTTCCAGGTATATGATTAGATTTTTTTCTCGTCTATTAAGTACTGTTAATATTTGTATGCACTGCCATACACATGCAAATGAGCATATCAACTTTTAGCAGCACAGTTAATAAGACCACCTTCAAAGACATCACCTAAAATGTCTAAACCTATCCCAAAGGGCCCTACAACTTTCACTGCTGTGCTCCAGGTTGTGGATTACATACTGCACTGCCTTCTTACGCCCTGGTGACTTGCTCATTCATTCTTCTGAGTCCTTACAGAACAACTTTTTCCCAGCACCTCTAGGGAATAGGAACAAAAAGCACCTTTTTAAACAGCACTTCAGTAGACATCCACCTGTACCTCTATCTCTAAATTCTTCTTGAGTCTTTTCTTTCTAAACATTTGGCAATAAGTTCTTCCATTTTCTCTTCCTTTTTCTACTAGCTGTGGCATGTTTCTTTGAGCATTTATTGCACTCCTTTCTTCATCAGACACACACACACACACATATCTTCACTCTCAGAGGCAAGCCCCACTTTGCAGTGGTGTTATTTAATGAATTTCACTGTGGAACAACATCTGTGTTCAGTTCCACAGAGCCTGGAGATTAGAGGTGAAATGTTAGCAAAGTGCTTGCCAGACCTCAAAATAGATGCAGCAAACTAGCAGAATTTCCAGACAAAAGGCATTTATGCTGCTTTCCAAAGGGACTGTAAGATCAAGCTTTAAACAGGTGGGTCTTTAGGCCACTACTTTAAAAGAAATTAATTGCTCTCTTTGCACTTCTATACCATCAAAGACTTGCTACTATTTTGCAGCTTTACCCTCTCTTTTTGTTTCTGAGAGAGAATCTTTGAGAAAACTCCTGTCAAATTTATTCTACACCACCAAACCCAGGCTCAGTACTATCTGTTCACTTGTGGCCAGGTACAAAGACCAATAATGAACACATTCACAGTCAAAACCTGAAAAGTGCATGCTTGAGTTCCTGCCAGCCACAGAAACTAGAGACTGTTTCCTCATCTGACTTTTCCTGTAAACAGCTGAAAGCTTTGAGAGAATACACTGGGTCATTTTCTAGGAACTAACGTATGCAGTTCCCAAGGCTGTTGAGGAGGTTCTTCCTGCTCTCTTTCCTACCAGAAATCTTGAAATTAAAAATAATGAGTAACAATAATAACCATTAACATCATTGTGGCTCTTTGAGTCATAATTAAAAAAATTCTCAGGTAAATGAATCTTATACAGAAAATTCTAGAGTTGCTGAGGCAGGCTACGCTTGTCTCCATCTAGAGGGCAAAAAGGCTGTGGAGCAAGGGGGAATTATGGGATTTAGGGAAGACAGCTTCATGCTGCTCCTGTTCCTGTGCCCTTTCCTTATCATCACCTCTGGGCTGTCAAGAGCAGGATACTAAGCCAGATGAAAAAATCAGGTTAACTAAAGTACACATTTATGTTCCCATATGGCCTCTAGATTACAGTAATTTAGCATCTTAGAGTTTTTAGGATATTTACACCTGTTTTGAAAGGAGGTGCTATTCCTTTGATTTTACAAAGAACTGAGAGAAAGGGAGGGTAAGGATTACCTGAAGGTTGCCCAAAAGGTCTACTGCAGTCCCAGATCCACACCCCAGAGCCCTAACCCACAGCTACTGTAAAAGACTTCTGAAATCAGGTGTGTCCTTTCCTTGTATCAAGTAACATATATTTCCAACAGGAGACAATAAAATGCAAGGCAAAATTAATCATATATCATGTTAATGAACGGCATGAGGTCTCAGTCTCTCCATACTTTAATTTTTACAGTTTTCTAAAAGTGGAAAGCATCGAATTTGAGAGGATGAGGGAAGGAACAAGAAAGAGAGTCTGCAATCTCTCCAAAACCTACACCGGTAAGCTTGTTCTGTAAATAACTAATATCTATTAATTCCTTTGAAAACTTATATCTCATTTCAGTCCACCTGCAGTATAACAATCTGTTTCTCAAGATCAAGGGATAGCAGTATTCATCACAATTCCCATAGCAGACCTTAAATGCTTCACATTAACATCAGGATAAGTCTAAGAAATGTGCCATTTGCAGAAATTTGCTCTTGACCTAGTTTCTTTATCAGTAGTCCATTACTTTTGCACCTCCATTTCAGCAAAGCTGTACCCTCCAGTCTGAAGTAAAGCCAGAAAGAATATTCTTTTTACTCCTAATTTGGCCTCCTTTCCAAAGGGCATTACAGTGTGGTCCAACCATGGGGTCACAGTCAGTTTTGCAACAAACCTGCATTTCCATTTCATGAGCAGTGCACATCAGCTCCACAGCCAGTCAATGTGCACAGGGAGAACATTTTTTAAGACCCTTGCACTCTTTCTCGGAGAAGCTGGAAGAGAGCACACATATATATGCTCACTTAAGCACCATAAACATGCACTTAATGACCACTAACACTTTTCTCTGAATGCTGACGCAAGAAAATAATAAAGATTTAATTGTCTTACTCAATCATAGGATGACCATCAGCCAGCAGTATGATATTGCCATAGAAAAAGGTGAATATTTACACTGTGTGGCAGCTAGTACTGATAATACCTCATCTCAAATGTTTGTAGAGAGTTTAGCATCAACTACAACTGAAATGGAAATAAACTGAGAGAAGGGCTGCTATTTACCTAAGGAATGAGATATAGCAAAATAAAGGCTAAGAGAAAATATAGTTGTGTTCCATAAATATATCATAGACGTAAACACAAAGAGTAAAATTAACTCCTTAGTACAAAGAACAATATCTATACCAGTAGAGATATAAATACATCTAACCATGAATAAATTAAGGCTAGAAGTCAGACAAAATATTTTCAATCACCAATATTGGTGGTTGGTTCTGTAGTATCGTTCTAAAAGGCATAGTGCAATTTATCAGTTTCAAGAAATGACATGATTAATTCATTAAAAGTATGATATGATTTGTCTGCATGTGATAGAAAGGAACAGACTTGATGAAGTCATTTTCCTACAACAGCCTTATCACTAAAGTAGCTGGATCCTGCCTAGAGGGCTGGATTCAGTCCCTGCTGCTGTCAGAGGATTCCTTTAGGATATGAAGCAAGCCATTGCAATGAAGCTTTTTTACAAATGCTCACATATTACTCTCACAAATTTCTTCTTCATTTGAGGGGACCCAGTCTAGAGCTTCTGTGTTCTAATTTGAGACTGTGAGGTGCAATTACAGCTGCAACTGAAGTCACAAGGAGCTGGGCTCTGAACACAAAACACCTTCCACTGGTAAGCACCCAGAAAATACAGGCACTAATTATCTCGAGGAGGGTATCCAAAATAAGCGGCTGTACCCAGCTTCGTACCTGGGCATCCAAGTGCCACATGACTACAATGGAGATGAACCTGAACACCTCAAAAAATGCTCTGTAACACTGGAAGAATTTTTGCGCAGGGCACATGAAAGGTGATGGTTAGAAAAAGCCTAGGAGAAAAAATGAATAATGTGGATGTGAGAACATACTTTGCACAGCATGCACTGAATCAGGCTTGGGTCTGAACATTGACTAGCAAAAGGAAAAAAATAACTGTTGAAGTGCTGTTCTTTCAGTGTGCACAACTCTTCTGTGCTCTGAACAAGGCAGAATCCAGGGAGAAACCCAGTATGTGATCAAGTAATTAAAGACTATATCGTGATGATGATTAAATACTAACATGAATGAGCTGGCTACTGCTACTGTGTAGGGCTGAATACAAATTATTTTTCATTTCAAAATCTGCCTTGACTAACTGGGGAGAAGAATGGGAAACACCAGTTCTGTCTCTTCTGTATTCCACAAGGCTTTGATTTCCCTTTGTAAATCTTACACTCCCCTCTTTTTTACTGTCCTTGGATATCTTATCTTTCTGGTGTTGAGAAATAATGCCTTCAAGAGATGTAGCTCAAACTTTATCTTTTAATTGTGTGTGCTCAGACTTAATGGGGTAAAAAAGAAAGGGGTTAGTATACTACGAGTAAGGGGTTAGTACCCTGTGAGAAAGGGGTTATTATACTGTGAACAAAATTCCTGTGAAGGACTAGTGCTATTATTTATTATCTTTAACCTTTATTTAAAAAAAATAGAAATAAATCTATAGAAAAGCCACTTTCATTGCATGACATTCAAAGAGCTTTTTAGTTGACAACTGGGTTGCCTGCAGGCTTGAAAAACTGTGTATGGGGTTTTCTTTTATTTACAAATTTAATTCTTTAAGAACTAGTGTATATGTCTGAGAATATGCTGGGTTTGGGCTGAGGAAGTAAAAATCTCTCTGAAAAGTGTATCTCATTTAACACAATCGATTGCAGGAGTGAAGAAAGATGCAGCATGGAGCCTTTTTGTCAGCAACAACAAAGTGACACACATAAAAACACACAGACTACACGCACAGGGTCAGACCTAGGCCAGTTAATCTTTCCACACCTACTGCAGTGCACTCATTTATTTTAAATGTCTCATTTGGACACCAGTTCAAATTTGAGTGAAGAAATAATGATCTTACTTTCAGAGATGCTGAACACAGGATTCTTGGTGAACTCAGTGCCAGCTCTTGATACTTCATCACACCAACTCTCTGATTTCATTGTACGTAGGATTCACTTGGAGAAACACATACATTATTTTGTATTCGTTTAGTTAATTTGGAAGATGATGTAGTTTTGTTTTGCCACATAGATCTGCTTTAAAAAAAAATATCAATTGCACCCCAATGTTTGGTATATCAATCTGTTTTTCAACAGATTTGTCCAAACAGGCTTCTCAGAGACAGCTGAGCATATTTCCAATGTTTATTTGTATTTTATGGTGTGAATTAGCCTTTGACAATGTAAAGGTTTTTTCAAGAAAAATTCTTCTGTCATAGAAATTTTTCAGGTTATAACAAAAAATCCATTTCAAGCACTTAGTTCAACCTGAGCCAGAGAAAAATAGATGGAGAAAGAATACAGCAAAAAGAGCATACAGACAAACTTGAACCAAAAAAAGCTGACAACCCTCTTCTTAATTGTACCAAAATGACAAAGGGCACAAAGGTTTACTCCACAGAGTGAGTTGCAAGAAATAAAAGCATTTACATTTTGGCAGGAGATTGCAGGGGACATGGATCAGGGAAGGGATACTTGATCAGGGGTCACAGAATGGGTATATCTTTGTTAAGCAATGAGAGGAGTCTGTGCTTTGGATGTTGGAACTGCACCATGATTGAGAGTGCAAACTGATTATTAGCACTAATTTTTCACTGTTCACATCAAAAACAAAGTCTAGTGATAAACAAACCAATCTAGTGGTACTTCCATTGTACCCAGAGAAGAGACCAGGTGAGTATGAGAGAGCAGTGAAGTGCAAGGCAAAGGGATACGCCCCAAACCTCAGGACCCTTCACAGGGATTGCTGCTGGCTGGTCTCTTTTATTTTCTCCTCAGTACACAAGACAAAGACAGCTAATGTAAACAGCAAGTAGAAAGACAGTGACCAGAATAGTAATTCATCAGACACAAGACAAGTTGTGAGCTAGAAATTAAGTTAACCCCACTAGTTTATATCTCATAACACAGGAAAATTAAACCCTTTTTCTTTGCTTTCCCTCCTTTGCCTTTGTCTACTCATTTGTCTTGCACCTTGTTGCTTGAGATGTTTTTCTATTGCAATCACAAATATGCTTCCACTACTTCCCATACCAGAGCACCTGGGGAAGACAAAGATATCTGTGCTACAAATTGACAAATCTGTCTGTTCAGTGAGCACTGCTACTGCCCGGTGAGCTGGGGTAATAAATCATTTTAGCAGATGAATTTGTCATCCAATACAGTAACAGTATAAGAACAGCAGAGGCAACAAGCCTCCAGGCAAAGGAATAGTAGCAAACCCTCAATTAAAATCTAAAAGGAAAAATTGCAACAATAAGGAGGATATTATGAAAAAGAAAATTTAAATAGTATGCAATCAGTATAATCCCTAAACCTGGTATGGCTGCAATTCAACTGACCCACATATTTTGGCTCATGCTAACCATTCACACTTGAAGTGAGCTGAAGTGAAAACCAAGTTGGGAGTGTAATGCACTTGCTTCCCCTCTCTACTATTTGATGGGCAGGTGTCAATACTTGTTTCTACCTCCATGAGTTTAGTCAGTGTGAAATACTACTCAGTCAGTCAATTTTGTGTTGACACCTGTCAAGTGATTGGCTGATGCTCTGAACCACAACAAAACTCTGGTTAGTGTGTCCAGTGGTGGCTTGGCTTCACTTCAGCCTTATGACAAGTAGGGCAGACCTCTCTGTGCAAGGACCCAGCTGGGCCCCGTACGGTGCTGCGCCGTGTGCCCCGTATGACGGACTGCTAAGAGCAGTTGCTGTCAGAGATGACATTTCTCATATGTGGTTTCAGAAGAGGGCTGTGGCTAACGCTTTCCACTGCTTAGTTCTTTGCTGCAGAGCAGCAGCCAGTCACTCCAAATGAAAGAGGGCACCAGACATATAAAATTACATGAAGGAAAATTTTCTGTAAACTCAAGCTTACAGAGCAAAGGAGTGCAGTGAGTTTTCTATAGCTGCTTAGGCAGTCAAAGGCCATACCAGGAAATGAGCAAGTCTAACATATTAAACTGTATTGTCTAAAATTAAGAAGGCAGGAAAGCAGTGGTGAAAGCTGTAAATGGTTAAATGCCATCAGAAAACATGGAATTTTCACGTTTCCCTTTCAGGGTCCACACCTAATTAGAATTGACAAAAAAACCCCAACTATCCAAGACTAAGACAGGAAACAGAGATAAATTACTTCCGTGTATTAGAAGATGTGTTAGTCATCACTGGAAAAGCCACAGTCAGAACACAGAATATACAAGAAAAGCCTCACAGAAAGAAGAAAAAGTAAACAGCCTTTCTCTGCATAGACAATGTGACATCAAGTCTACAACACAGACTTCAGACTTCAGTTCCTGTGACAAGCCTCAGCTGTAAAACTGCTCCAGAGGTGTTCCAACAAAGAAGAGACACCACAAATGTCCATGCTTATGCAAACATCTGTGCAAATGCACTTGTCATCAGCACTGCCTGTAGTGGTAGGACAAAACAAAAATGTACATGGCAAACACACAGGAAGGGAGCTGCTGACACCATACAAGTCCCCCAGCCAACAGAAATCTCTGCCTCTCGAGGATGGGGACACACCAGGTAAGAGGCACAGCATGATTTTAAGGCAGTGATTTCTCCTTGATGAACACGTGGCCAGCTGTGACACCATGGGCTCACACAGGATGAAGCATGAGGGGCTGTTACTGTAGACTGGCTGACAGGCCTGATAATTAGCCACCCAGATTAATATACAGTACCCTCTTTAGGCAGCCTTGAAGGAGAAACAGTGCCAGCTGCTGTAATTAACAGAACTCCTTGTAATAAGTTTATTTAATTGGTCTTTGATATTTTTAGAAGTAGGCTAGAAACAATTTTACTAATACAGGTTTATTACACAGACTATCACTATCCCTTTAAAATGAACATAAAAGTAGATTTTACTGTACAGAGAAATATCTCTACATATATGACTATGACAGAACCAGACATTTTGTGTTTTTTTATGAAGTACCTTGTGCTTGTAGGGAGGGTGGGAAAACTAAAGAAAGAAATAAATTAAAAAAATTTAAAGAAAACAAACCTAAAAACCAAAAACCCAAACATAAACACCCACGCCCCCCCCCAAATATTTCTGTCTAGAAATTGAAGTTGCCCTTGGACACAGAACCACACACAACCTCTGTTCAATCCATGCATACTAGGAGACAACCATACTGTTAAAGCACAACAGAATTAGCTTATGCTTGTCAGCTATAATAAGGGGACATGTTTGGGGTCTTTACACCCTGGTGCACACCCAGTGATTTACCACAGCTCAGGGGCACAGGACTAAGCAAGATACATCCTCCAGTCCTGAAACTCTGATTGCAGATTTCCAATAAGCACAGAGCAAACTCAAGAGTCATGTCAGCCCCATGTGTCGCTGCACGAGTGCTTCCACCTGTGGTGAATGTGTGTAAAAAAATACACCTCCAGGCAGTTCTGCTGGTTGCTGTCAGCTTGTCTGCAGAAGTTCATTAAATCTCAGAAACTCAGTCACAGGTCTCAGCCCCAAGCACTGGTCAAGACTGCTGCTGCTGCTGTGAGGGAATTTCATATGTGCATATCCAAGCAAGTTTTAATCTACTCACTGGGAAGCACCAGCAGCTAATGCAAGAAATTAGGTAACATAGTAAGTCCTTCAGCTAGATCCAGACCAGCCTTTCAGCTCTACAGTTTACAGTGTTTTACCTCACTGTTTCTGACCCCAGGCCACAAGCTGTAGTCATCAAAGTGAGAGCAGTACAGGTAAATCCTCAGCTTCTGTGATAGACCAATAACTGAGCTTTGTCCTGTTTTATTTAAATGCTTTGAGACCCACAAAATCTGGAAAGTATCCTATGCTATTGCTCAAGATTACTTCTCTGACAATGAAATTCTGGCTCTCCTATCATCAAAGCACTAAAATACACTATACCTCAGCAACACAGATGAGAAACACAGCTGTAAAAGAAATATACAAACAGTATTTGAACTGCTTGGAGGAAAAAACCCAAAGTCACTGGCCTCTCTCCATCACTAAAATGCACTGAAATATTTTCTGCACAGCATCTACTATATTATAGCACTAAAGGATATAACTAACAAAAAGCCTAAGGAAAATCACAAAAAGTGCTTTTAGGCTATATAAATGAGCAATAGAATAATTTCCTGAAATGATTACCCACTAATGATAGCTTTGAGGTGATAAAGCACGAAGTCAGTGCCAGATCACACTCTGGAATAACATGATAATTTCTTCTCTACCTAGGTAACTGGAACAATCACACCATTTATGATAATGACAATATAAACAACCTTATGTCTCCAGACTAAATACTCCCTGTAGTTAGAAACGGGGCGGGGAGGGGGGGGGTTGGTATTCTACTTGCAGAAATGCTGAAAATCTGTGCAAGGTACATCTGTGCTCTTGATCCTACCTATCTAAAAAACAACATGCAAGAGTTTACATGATTTTGACAGACACTAGACCACATCACTGCATAATCGTGTGATGATCAGATTTGTGCCCCACTTTGGAATTCATGAGGGCAGACAGCTGTGGGCCTCCCTATCTTCCGGGAATTGCATATGCATAGAAGATAATCATAGCTTTCATTTATATTTTTACAAAGTTTCTATCCAATTTTCTGTCAGAGATAACCTTGAAAATGTAAAGGAAATAAAAATGATGGACAGATTGCTAGGCTTGAAAGGATTGAGAGCTATATTCAGTTCCAACAGAAGGCTGGAAGTGAGAAACCCAAAAAACACACAGCCGCATCCAAAGAACTCGATTAAACTTGATTTATATCAAAAACCCATGCACAAAAAATCCCAGCTCTCCCTTCCAGATTATCTAAGAAAGCAACACAGGGAGACCTATATCTGTCTAAAAAGAAGAAACTGCACCTATAACTAGCTGGAGAACAAGTGAGCTGTGTCTCGTGGTGATGAGGAGGGTGTATAGCAATCTTACTTTAACCAGAAAAGTCTGGACAAGAGGGTGTCTTGCAGGCCCCTCCCAGTCTCAATTACTATACTGTTTCTCGTGGCTTATCTCTCTTCTCCTTGAAGAGTTGCCCTATTTTCTTGACACCATTCAGCTTGAGAAATATTTCCCTTTTGTCTTCATATTTATGTGTCAGGGAGAAAATTGGGGAGAGTGACAGAGAGCTATCTTCAAGTACATAAAGTGATGTTATAAAAAGAACAGGAATCAATTATTCCCCTTAATTAATGAGGACAGAAGAGGAAGTAATGAACTTAAGCAGCATCAAGGGAAATTTAGGTCAAATACAGTTACTGCATGAAGTTTCAGAGAGTAAGAAGAGTTAGGCAAATGAACCGACCGCCAAGGGAAGTTAGAGTCCTCATCAGCGGTACAGAGCCAAGGTTAGAAATTTCCCTGGAGGACAACTGAGGAAAAATGAAGCTATTCCCATTCCCCCAGTGGGAGAAGGGACAAGAGGTTAAACTCAAAGCTCTTCTTTGAACACTCACACTTCTCCTTCCCTCTGTTGTTCTTCTCTCCTCCTTATCAACATCTTCCCCTATATTTTCATGTTGTGTGAAATATTCTTCATTGGACAGCCAATATTCTTTCTATGGTCCACAGGATTATTATCTTAATTATATATAATACACTTATATGTATTTTATATTTTTATTAATTGTTATTTATTATTAAACATATTTCTTTTCAAAGCCTTGTGGGTTTCTGTCATCAGGACTTCTAATAGCAAAGACATCAAAGAATTTATGTGGTGGGTGGAGATACCTCATTCTTTCCATGCCTACAGATGGAATCTAAGCAGTATCCAGCATTTCTGAGGCTTCTGAAGTTAACTAAGAAAGATTTCAGTTTTGAGGTCCAAATGACTTATCACAGCTCTAAAGATTGCACACACAATCAGCGAGGTACTCATTACTCCTAGGGAGCTTACTGTCCAAACAGACAGGTCAGTGAAGACAAATAAGCACAGTGTGATAGTGTAACTTAAGGAAATTAAACCAGGGCAATGACAATAAGAGAAGTTACCATCTCAATTAAGCATCTGCATCATTAGAGCACAGCAAACTAGTGGAGAGAGGAAAGATTCTTGTACCCTGCTTGCTTCCACTCTGAAAACTGCAGGTCTAAATGCTAAAGATAAAATACACTCATCACTTTAGGCTAATCTACTGCATAGTTACACAGCTATGATTGCAGCTATTTCACTTCTACCTTTAATTTAGCTAAAGAAAAGAGCAGCACAAAGGGTGGAACCCACTAACCATGAGACATACCTGTACTAACATATTCCACAATGAAAACATCACTGACTCATTTCACCACTACTGTTAACATTTTCATCTTGGTTAGATATCCATCATCCCACCCACAATGACGTTCTGCACTCAATTACAGCCTAAATAAACATTCGCAGATATAACCATACCTTTATTAACACAATAGTCCAGCCTAATGGTTGAAAGACCATCGAATTCTGTCACAGTTGCCAATCTCAATATGCTTTTCCAAAGCTGAAACTGAAATTCTGAATTTGTCCAGCTATAGGACTCCTGTGACTATATATACTTATTTTTTAGAACTGACTTTTATGAAACAGAACTTTACATCATGAAACCAAGAGTTTAAGCTTCTCTTCCAAGAATGAGCAAATATTAAGGACCTCAAAGCAGTTATTATAATCTTTATTCTGCTTGTCCAAGTTTAGGCTTTCAATCAAAACCCCTGAAAATTCCAAATTCAATAGAAGGGCTTCATCAGGCGGAAACTTAACTCCCACCTTATGAGTTTAGAAAGAAAATATATGAGTCAAGTATATGAATCAAGCCCTGATCAAAGTCCCCACTGATAGGAAGAATTTTCCAGTGTTCATATTAACATTAGGAAAATCTAGCTTAAGAAAATGAAACTTAGAAAGCCATTCAGAAGTCCTGCTTTGTGCAGTCAGGGAAGGGATTAGAAAGGATGTGCACCAAGTGACATCATGTTATCTGTTCACGTTATCATTGTGGAAAAGGGCAAAGACCTTTGAAAAAGGGAAGGAAGAATGGGAAATTTAAAGTAAATCTAAGAAGGAGACAATGATAGGCAAAAGAGGGAAGACAGGGGGAGTGTGAACAGACATGAAAGAAGATTCTCCACAGAAAAAAAAGAAGGTGCACAGAGAATTTAAAACTGAAGTCAGAAGACTGAGCAGAGAAGTACCAACAGGGGAAACAGCTGGAGAAAATTCATGCTGACAGCAACAGTTCTCTCTGGCAGTCACAAAGGAGAAGCAATATCTTGTGAAAAGCCAATTTAGGCATCAGAAAGTGGCAGAAAGCAATTCCAAAATGCAGCTGAAGGCAAGAGCAGTCTGGACTGGCCCAGTCACTCTAGTATGTGCTGTACTACAGAGAACAAAATCCAAGTCTGTTTCTATGCCAGTTATTGCTTTCCTGGAACAAAAGGGGAAATTTGTAAAGGAAGAAGGGATCACTGAAGTTGTGAAAACAGAAGCAATTACTATATCTGGGCAAATTGTAAGCAGTGGTAAAAAGCTGCCACCAGACTAGAAATATTTTAATTGTATCAGAGTGAACCCATATTAAAAGACATTACAGAAAAAAATATTCCAGGGTCAAACACTGCTCTGGAAAATTAAGATATCTGGGAACTTTAGTGTCTTCTGAGTTGTATGACATCTTTGTCTTGTGTGGCTTATAGTTTTATTAATTTTAAATGATTTTACAGCATGCTTGTCTCTGGTAGTGCAACTAGTGGTCGTGGAGATGATTATGAGGAAAAAAATAATAGATGTAACTTGTGGATGGTAACTTTTTTGAAGAAAATGTAAAAAGACTAGTTTTGTGCAAGTATTCCCAACACCTAACTTGTGATTTGTACCAGAACCTTTATTTCAAGATTCTGTGTGATGCAGCACAGCAGATGTGCCCAGTTTGCTTCGAGACACCCAGGCTGGGTGCCAGGCGTGGTACAGCTCGGGCAGTATGGGGTTAACCAGCTCCGCAAGAAAGGCAGAGGATTTGTTCCCAGTCAGGACACTGAGCTGACACAGCAACATTTCTATTACTCAACCCAGCTCATTCAAAGCTGGGTAAGCTGGGGTGTCTCTGAATGGTTTAAAGGCAATCAAAGTATTAGTTTGCCAAAAGGAAAAATATTCTACAAAGTTTTCAAAGGAGGCAGCAAGAATATTTCTACATTTGGATTTACAGCTCAGCTCCTTCCCGTGCTATGCAGAAAAAATGCCATTTGGAAATCCAAATTTGAAGGCTTATTTTTCAAATTCTTATTGCAGGAGAATGATAACTAGCTCCTTTAAACCCATGGAGCTATATATACATAGCTGAAAATACTTCTATATATTAGATATAATAATAGCTATTATAGATATTTTTAAATGGATCTCTCTTCATAGCTTTACTTCATCTATACTTAAAATAATCAGTTCACCCTGCTGTTTTAAGGGCCTCATGTCTAAAAATTCCTGTCAGCATTCCACACTGTTGTTTTTTTAATAGACTCTACAACACACCCTGTCTTCCTTTCACTTGTTTCTGTCATATGTTGGTGTAAATAACAGCAACAAAACCAAACAGTTACAATCATTCTCACTACTTGAATTAAAAGTATTTATTGCAAAACATATGGTTCATCTGCCTCAGAAACAAAACTGCACAGGCTTTTCAAACCATAAATTAACATCAGCATCATTCTAGCACAATGAGCAGAAGTTTTCATACATATAATCTTACCACTTAAAGCAGTTTCTAACTTACTGAAAGAGCAAATCTAAATCTGTCAGCAGTTTCAAAACCTGGTGATAATAAAAGTTCAAACATTTTGGTTTCTCTGTTTTATTTGGGTATTGTTCTTTTGGTGGAGGGTTTATTCCTCTGCTTCAGCAAGCTTAGGTCATAACTGTCTAGTGTTGGATTTTGACTCCTGTTTGGCTAGGACAATTTATTCTACGGGAAATAAAATTCCTAGTGAAGAAACATTCATCCTTCTATGTTGGAAAACATGTTGTCTATCTTGCCTTCAATGAGCTTGTTACAAAATATAAATCTGTGCAGAAATGCAACAGGAAGGAAAATATCAAAAGACATCTGGGATATGAACACTGATCAAACTTACTTTCACCTCAGGTTCAAAATTGCAGCTTCAAAATGCACAATTTGTTCTAAGAACAATGTTAAATATTTAAAATGCACTTTGTTCTACCATCGGATCAGAAAAGAGCAACAAAGCATTTTATCAGGCAACATAACCCCCATTAATATTTTTTCCTCTGATTTTAAAAACATATTTTGTATCACTCAACGGATTGAGAAGCAGTGATAGAAAGTGCTGTCACTCTGCCAAAAGCACATACAGAACAAGACAAGTGAGAGCAATTAAATTTCTGATCAGGATAATAATTTAACTGCAGATCTAGAGACTATAATCATCTGGAACATTTGAGCAATATAAAACATTACAAGGACTATGTTCCATAAATTATCATACACAACTTGTCACCTGAAGGTACTTCACCTGAAGGGGTGTAGCAGCTTCCTACCACTCTGCCAGAGATGCTATTTCTTCTAACAACAAAGGCCTCAAGAAATAGAAGGTCACAGAGTGTATAAAGAACTGTTTGTGTAGCTACTCAGAGCAATACAGAGAGAATTCCCAAATGCAGGGTCATCATTCCGCTAGCTTCCTTTGGCAGCATAGGGCCTCTATTCCCAAGACATTTGATTTATCATGAAAGGAAAAAATTGCCTGATGCTTCAAGTAATCCCTTGTCCCATTCACATACAAGTGGACTGGATGCTGGCCTTCTCACAACAAATTGAGTTGATATTTCAGCGTGATGCAGATAAGGTAAGGTTGGTGTCCCACATTCAGTCACTGGACAATGTCATGCCCCTTACAACTCAAAGATTCAGCATAGTATTCAAAAACACCAACAAAAGGCCAGTCCTTGAGAATTAAAAGCACCTTTTTACTGATATTTCAGTACATCACAGACCCTGCTACTTGCTTAGGAAAAAGTGGTAAGTGATGATTTCTTCAGCCGAGAGAGAAAAAACATGGCTACTTGTTAATGCATCAGGTGCAGATGCTTTATCACAGCCATTCTGAGGCAAATAATTTGGGGTGACATTCATCTCAGTTGGTTTCAGCAGTCTAAAAGTCAGGAGTGTAATCTAATCTATTCATTTAGCTCCACTTGAAAGTCAGTGAAGAAAGCCAGATTCCTCCAGCAGACAAGACCTTAGTGCATCCTAAAGCAGTTGGATAGATTGTCCTCCACTTGCAAAGGAGAGACACATCATCTGTTTAGCCTCAACACCTTTTAAATTGCTAGAGATAGGCAAGATGAATCCAAAGGTCTGAAGGGCATTTGTCAAGTTCTTTATACCCCATGCTCTCACAGAAATCTTACTTACTGAACCTTTATTTTTTGATCTTAGGGAACTTGGGGACACAAATTTGTTTTTAAAGCTCACACATGCTCACTTCATGCATTGACTCTCCACCTGCTAGATGAGGCCAATTGCAAGGGCACGTGGCAAGGATAAGATCGCAGGACTCTGCATGATCTTCACATCTGAAAGCCCTTTGGTTGCCTATGGTGGCAGGAAGTGGTAAACTGCCCTCAGGCTTGCCCACAGCCCACTCCAGCAGGGAAGTGAAACGTGGAAGCTTCAGAAGTGGGGTGCAGGGAGTTTTCAAGCATCCTGTTAGTACAGCTCAGCAGTGGTGAGTAGTGCTTTGCTGCCTGGAATCATCAGGCCATGCAGTTGGTTTCATATAAATTTCAAAAGACAGCTTTCTTGTATAAAACAATGCTGCCACAACATGGGGACAGGTCTCAAATTTCAACTTGAGAGCTGTGGATTTTTGCACACCATGTACGCCACTGAGAAAAACTAGGCATCCCTAATTTTGATCTATTGTATGGAACAACTTTTCCAATTAAATAGCATTTTTTTAAGCTTGGCTATTTCCACTTCTCAAAAGCACTTCCACCAAGCTTGTGTGGAGACGATTCCCATAATATTTTGCCAAAAGCGTGATGTTTTTCTGCTCTATTATACAGCATGTGGACCCCAATCCAAACTCAGTGAAATGCAGCAGCCCAACGCATTTTTCATCATAATACCATGTGACAAATGCACTTATCCTGCCTTCTGAGTAACAAGGACTATTTCAAATTTTTAAAAATTACTGTCACTACAATTTACATTTAACAATGTCTTTCTTGGCAAGTACTGGGAAAACACTGCAAGGAGAATTCACAAACATTAATTTGGCTAAAAGCATACATTTGCTTTGACAGCATTTGCAAGGGTCATTGACTTGCTTAGATATTCAGTCTGTATTTTTGTATTTTTCTTTTTTTTTTTTTTTATTGTGAAGTCACTTGTGGGAAAGCTACACCTGGGCAAACAGATAGGAACGTTTCTGAAATAACTCTTCACATAGCCATGAAGCTTCTCATCGTCCTCCCTGATGAAAAAAGGTTTATAGAATCGCAGAATGGTTTGGGTTGAAAGGGACCGTAAAGATCAGCTAGTTTCAACCCCCCTGCTGTGGGCAGGGACACCCTCCATTAGACCAGGTTGCTCAGAGCCCCATCCAGCCTGGCCTCGAACACTTCCAGGGATGGGGCACCCATGACTTCTCTACACAACTTATTTCTGTGCCTCACCACCCTCAAAGTAAAAAGATTCTTCCTAGTACCTAAACTAAACCTCCTCTCTTTCAGTTTAAAGCCCTTGTCCTTTCACTGTGTGCCCTTGGAAAAAGTCCCTCTCCATCTTTCTTGTAGGATCCCTTCAGGTACCAAAAGGCTGCTATAAGATTTCCCCAGAGCCTTCTCTTCCCCAGGCTGAACAGCCCCAACTATCTCTCTTCACAGGAGAGGTGCTCCAGCCCTCTGACCACTCTCATGGGTCTCTTCTGGACTCACTCTAATGGGCTTTCTTATGGCTGGGGCCCCAGAACTGGACTCAGCACTCCATGTGGGGTCTCACAAGAGCAGGGCAGGGGGTGAGAATCCCCTCCCTCGACCTGAGGGTCACTATTCTTTTGATGCAGCCCAGGATACGTTTGGCTTTCTGGGCTTCGAGAGCACATTGCTGCATCATGCTGAACTTCTCATCCACCAACACCCCCAAGGCCTTCTCCTCAGGCTGCTCTCAATCCATTTCCCACCCAGCCTCAATTTGTGCTTGGGATTGCCCTGACTCAGGTGCAGCACCTTGCACTTGTCCTTGTTGAAGTTCATGAGGTTTGCACAGGCCCAGCTCTGAAGCCTGCCAAAGTCCCTCTGGCTGGCATCCCTTCCCTCCAGCCAGTCAACCACACCACNTGAGGGTCACTATTCTTTTGATGCAGCCCAGGATATGTTTGGCTTTCTGGGCTTCAAGAGCACATTGCTGCATCATGCTGAACTTCTCATCCACCAACACCCCCAAGGCCTTCTCCTCAGGCTGCTCTCAATCCATTTCCCACCCAGCCTCAATTTGTGCTTGGGATTGCCCTGACTCAGGTGCAGCACCTTGCACTTGTCCTTGTTGAAGTTCATGAGGTTTGCACAGGCCCAGCTCTGAAGCCTGCCAAAGTCCCTCTGGCTGGCATCCCTTCCCTCCAGCCAGTCAACCA
Organism: Edolisoma coerulescens; assembly: GCA_013397115.1. NCBI lineage: Eukaryota > Metazoa > Chordata > Aves > Passeriformes > Campephagidae > Edolisoma > Edolisoma coerulescens. The sequence goes on from VWZW01001823.1 coordinate 1,035,317, forward strand.
CACCACAAAGCTTGGGGTGGTCAGCAAACTTGATGAAGCTGCAATCGATCCCACTGTCCATGTTGCCAACTGAGGTGCTAAATTGCTCCAACCTGATACCAATCCCCGAGGAACAACGCTCATCAATGGCCTCCACATGGACATCAGGCCATTGACCACAACTCCTTAACAGTGGCCACCCAGCCAATTCCTTACCCCCTGAATGGTCCATCTATCAAATCCACGTCTCTCCAGTTCTGAGACAAGGATGTCATGTGGGACAGTGTCAAATGCTTTGCAGAAGTCCAGGTTCTTCCCCTTCTGACCTATGCTGAAACCCTGTGTCAGAGTTTGAGACAAATTTGGAGGAAAATATCTTCTGATNGAGGAATGTGAAAAGGGAGAAAAAAACTATTTATTTAACAAACACACAAGAAAGGAATAATAATGCTAAATGATAAAATCTCTCACTTTGGAGAGAACCTGGTAAATTCAAAGTCCTCTTGTGGGTGCGGCTCTCTCCTCTTCGGAGCTGGGTCGGCGTGGGGGTCCCCCCCCACTAGGCCTCGGTGGAAAGTTCTCCCAGATGATGCTTTGGTGTTGTTGCACAGTTCCAGAAGAAAAGAAGAAG
>VWZW01001823.1:1037766-1097646 GCA_013397115.1 Edolisoma coerulescens
CTCTCTGTCTCTCTCCGGAGAAAACAGAGCCAAAAGCTGGCTGAAAAGCAAGAAGGGTGCTTCCTCCACTCTCCTCGCCACAGCCGAAAGACACGGAGGAGCAGTGACCTTGGAGCACAGACTACTTTGAAAAGTCCACCCAGTTTTTTCCTCTCCCCCCTCTCAGGCTCAGTTTAAAGGCACAGAAAGCACAGGGTTCATGTCTGGACATAGAGCCTGTCGATAGGGGATACACATCATAAAGTCAACCCAAGACACCCTGTCGTAGAAGGCCATCAAATTTCTCAGGTACAATTTACCCTTAGTAAAGCCCCAATCAGCTCTCACCAATCAACTCGAATTTCCATATGCCTTAGCATAGTTTCTAGGAGGATCAGCTGTATGATCTTGCTAGGAACCAAGGTGAGACTGACAAGCCTGTGAGTTCCCCAGGTTTTCCTTTTTTCTCTTTTTAAAAATGGGAGTTCGGTTTCCCCATTTCCAGTCAGCGAGAACTTCAATGGACTGCCACAACTTTTCAAATATGATGGATAGCAGCTTAACCACTTCATCTATCAGTTCCCTCAGAACTCAGGATGTTCAGACATCAAATCAGCAAATAAAAACAATTCTGCATGACAAAAATAGAGATCATCAAATAGTTACACAAGCTTGTAAAAGAAAATAGAATAATAACCCCTTCATAAAGAACTACTTAGCCATTTGTCTGAAAAGCTTTAAAATAAAGTTCCAATCTGCTTTAGTTAAGCACAAATTATTGAACTCAGTATGGGAGAAATTAGACGAATTCCTACTATATCTGCATCATAAAAAAGATTAGAGTAGATGATCTAATAGTCCCTTCCCACCTAAAATCCTATCAATAAAAAGGAAAAGCTGCTGCACTATTCACATTTTCAGCAAATATAGCAAATAACCAATAGAAAATAGGTTATTTTCCCCTCAGTCAAAAGAACACTAAAAAAGAACATTTAGGTTTCTTGAGTCCCACTGTAAAAACCCTTCTTGTATAACCATAATCTTCCAAAGAAAGAGAGAGAAAAAAGGTCCAAAAAGGCACTCACAGAAAGCATTTGCTGAGCCATTTTTGAATAATGAACAAATTAGCAGGGAAAAACCTGTTCGTGGAAAATTCATGAACAGAAAAGAGGACGACATTGATCAAATAAATTATTTGCTGTAAATAGTTCATTCAGCTCTGGCTTCAACACACGTTACCAATTAAATCAAACAGAGCCCAACACCACAACAATTGTTTAGAAAGTACAATCTGGCCACTTGAAAATAAGTCCAGACTGCTTAAATGGTTTCTTTTTTTGTCAATATGTCATCTTTCCCCTCTCTCAGAGTTAGACCACTCTTGCCTACCTACAATACCACTCAACATTTTTCAGCTCTTTTAGCATATTTTCAAATTTGTAAAAAGTAATATTTTTCTGGCTACCACTGATCTAGGTAAAAACAAAATTATTTTTCTTTACTAGGACTTGTTATAGAAGCAGGTCTCAGAGGAGGAAGGTCTTGGCATTATAAGTAAATCAATTTCCAGTTTCTTGTTTAACCTTCTGCTTTTTTTCCTAAAATGTCTAGATGTACATTTAGGTTCATATCCTGTAAATCAGGCCTGCCTTTTCTTTTACACATTTCAAACAGTTATTTGTATTAATATTGGGTTTCATTTCATTGAATTCAATAAATTCTGAATAATAGTTTCTGCTGGATTAATTTCAGTCTCCAACTTAAAGGCTAATCAATTCTCTCTTGTGCTCTTTATCTTAAGTCTTATTTCTTATATTCTGTAGTTCAGGCCACTTCTCCACAAACTGAATTAATCTGTTTTGCAGTCTATTTCTGTCAATAAATATGAGCCATTTCACTTGTTACCCTTTCATACTGTTGAACAGGATGGCAACAGAAGCAATCCATATTTGTGGGTACGAGCATGAAACTCTTTGGAGCTTCAGGTAAGAGCCAGCTTTGCTCTGTCAGCAAAGAGAAGCACATCCCCCTGTCCTGTCTACATTCATCCCACTAAAGTAAGGTCAAAGTGCCAGTGAGACCCTGCAAATTATCTGAAAACTGTGTCAGGCTCTAAGACATTTTTTCCTTAATTTAAGTATTAAAGACCTCCATGAAGAAAGCTTCCTACTTCCGTATGCATCCCACCCGATCATCAAAATGTTCTCTGGAACTGCTTAAGATCTTTTATGGATGCTTTTACTTCTGCCAGTTGGGCTTCACCATCCTACTGGATATTTTCTAATTCACCTCCTCACCTTCATCTAGATGTTTGGTTTCTCTGTCTTTAATTATTCTCATTACATGTGAATGTCCTTTTGAAGGTGTCTATCATCCTGTGATGCAATTCCTTGCAGTCTTGGATGAAGACTTTCTAGGAGAGTTACATTTCTGCACCATATGGGTAGAACTAGTTTGTTGGAAAAGCAAGGACTAGTAATCAAAACAGGTAAATGTACAGACCAAATAATTTTGCCCCAAGTTCCTTCCAGTGCAATCAATTAAGGCTTTGCCTTGATAAAAGCTGTAGCATCACAGGCAGTATGATTTGACTTGGGCTGCTCTGCATAAAAAATGCGTTTTCTACATTGCTTCTTATATTTCAAAAACATTTTATTCACTGCAGTTATATTTGAAAGTAAATCTTCAGAAGATTTCTTCCTCCAAGTATATTTTTGTAAGAGCTTATATACACATGCACACGTACACAAGAAATACGTAGCAAACCTTGGAAACTGCTTCTTTCTTTTATTCTACTTGCTTTTTAACAGAAAAATCCAGATTCCACACAGGGAATTGAAGATGATTTTTCCTTATGGTACAATATGATGGAGTTGAAGGATTCTTTAAGTAACAAAAAGAACAGGTTCACATTGTGCTAGTAAGCAGATAAGCAGATGAGAAGCTATCCGAGGAGGTGAGATTGCTCCATTGTACTACTGACTATACCCATCTAAACAATGTGACAGGTATCAGCAAGGCAAGTGCAAGACCCTAAGCAGGCTCGGTTTTCCAGAGAAGATTTAAGGGCTAAAACTTATAGCAGGTTGAACATCATACAGAACCGTCCTTTCTGAATTTGCACAATTCAGAAATCAGTGCAACAACTGCTATGTCTATAAGCCTGTGGTGAGTTCTAGAGGTGGTGACACAACGTTTTCCTGAAGAACTCCAGGAGAGGATGAAAAGGGTGTAAGACAGTGGGGAGGAGCTGGGCAGTGCACAGAAAAATTCTTCCCAAGTATGACAAAAAAAAAAAAAAAGAAAATTAAGAAGAAATATGCTCAAAGCTACACATTCTCAGAACAGAGATCTGGGGTTTATTTTGCCGTACAAAAATAAACCTAAAGATCAGTGACACTCAGTAGCTATTCAGGTGACAACAAAGATGCCTGTGCTTAATGCACCGGAGAAAGCAAAAGCAGCAGAGGAATAAAGTGGACAGAAATGGTGGCCAAACAGACAAGTCAAGCAGAAGCACAGCAAACAGGCTGTGAGATGACGTGGTTAGGAGACAGTAAGAGGAGACAGCCTTAATCAGCTTGGACATAGATAAAGAAAGGGACAAGTGCTCTGATAGCACAGGCTGAAAGGTCAGATCAGTGGATCTCAAAGCATATTACCAACTCACTAATTAAGCAGCTCCATACTCCTGGAATCTGGGTATATAACTTGATAGCCATCACAAAAATCACTAAACGTTGACAGAGAGTGGTTCAGTGACTTTCCACAAGGTCACTGAGCTGGGAACAAAATTCAAGCATTACAAATCCTCCAGCAGCTACTCCCGCCACCAGCCTGTCCTTTGTGCTTTTGGGACAAGAGAATTCACTTTATGACTCCAACTGTAGTCATGATCATTCTAGCAATAAAAAACATCCAAAAACTTTTTTTGAGTGTTCAGCTCCAACAAATGTAACACAAAAGAACATTTTTACACAGTTGGCAAAGACTATCTTTTACCAAACTGGAGGCAGAGCTAGAAGATAACCAGTCAATGCCATCATTTACAAGTGAGACAAATGGTAACGTAATTAAGACATGGGTTCTTTAACACTCGCAGCCATTCATCTCAGAAGAACAGAATTTAGAAGAAAAATTGAAGAAGAAAAAGGAAGAAAAGTTCCTCATTTGGTCCAACCCAACAGAAATAATTAACAGACATAATGTCTTCTTATGTGACAACAAACTTTTCCCACTTTCCAAATTATTGCATGAAAAAAAATCCTTTTTTCTATAACAATGATAAGGTAACTCATTATGTTGCAACCTTGCCAAACAGATCTTGTAGATCAATAGATCCTTTTAAAGTCCTTATCAAAGTTATGATCAAATAATCCAATTATAGTTCAGAAATGAAGCCCATTTTTTTGGATGCAGTTTACTCCAAGGACTAATCTGGACTCAGAAGTTTAGGTTACATTCTTGAATGAATGCAAAGTGACAGACACACAATAAAATAGATTATATGTGATTTATAAACATGGAATTAATTGATCTGTAATAATCCTTGGTTTGTTTTTGTTTTTTTTTTATTTTAGCTGACTTGGGGTTTTTTTTGAAAACTATATCTTCTATTTTTCTTTATCTTCTTTTACTAGGTAGCATTTAACATCCTGCAAGTAGCACAGTATGGCAAGGAAGACACTTTTTTCCTCTGGATAAGAAAACTACTCCTGTTCCCAAGAAGAAGGTTGTATTGAGTTGGCTTGGATTATTTTGTTGGGGGGTAGGTGTGTGGGTGTAGTGGGGGTTTTTAAAAGCATGAGAGTTTAGGCCTCACCCAAATTTGCAGGATTTCCTCTCAACACCCATTCTTAACATTGCAGTAATATGTAGCCCTGATTTTTTTGTGCAAGTGATCCACTGATCCACACACCATTTCTATGTTTATTATTTTTTCTTTTTTGAAAATCTGCCCTATCTCCCCCCACCCAAACAGAATATTAGTAAGTTCCAGAGACCAGCTGGGTAAATAATATTTGTTTGATTTGTTTTGACTGGTTTTTTTTAATTTTTAAATTATGAGCTCTGAAGTTTCATTGTACATCTCCTTGTACACAAACTATTCAGGGAGGGATAGTTTTCAATTTAATTTCAAGCAGAACCCCACAAAATAATTTATCTTCTTTACAATACATATTTTGTAGCACAGAAAGTTCACTTCCTCTTGAGTCCAAAAACAAAAACCCAGAAAACCCCATACCTGCATAGACCAAAAATATTCAAATCGATCATGAACTTTGAATAACTTTTGGGGAAAGGCTTCAAAAAAGTCATCCTTTGGATCTGTTCCCATTTCTAATCTTTCACAGGGTTAAAAAGACTAATGCATTCTTAAGGCATGTGTGAAGCTGAAAGGCAATATTGCCTTTGCTCAAAGGACTTTTAAAAATTTACTATTTGATTAGCCTAGCCAGTTCTGATAACTGGATCCAGTGTAGACCAAGATATTCCAGAAGCTCAGCCACCACCGAAGACCACACACCTATTCCTGTATCTCTTCTGTTTTATAGGAGCACAGACACAATATACAATGGATCTCCAAACTTTGAAAAGTGTAGGTCTTCGTTTACCAGGGGCAAGTAAACTGTCAACATCCAAGTAATGTTAATGGCCTATGTAATCACACAAGCAAGCAATTGCTTTTCTAGCATTATCTAACAGCATTCTCATACAAAATAGAAAATAATTTAGAAAAGAACATTAGGTAAATACAGTGGTTGCCTTCTTGTACCAGTATTTCCCTGGCTGGGGGCCAGATAGATAAGCAAATCCACAGTGAAATGTGAAAAAGGACAAAATACGTCCTATTATATTTAGGAAATTATTTCTGTTTCTTTCTCAATAAAGCAACACACAATGTAATTTATCAAAACATGGAAGGAATAACACACATAGCTCAATATAGCTAATACATTTTTTAATGTATCCTTATCTGATAATCTTTAACATATTGTTTCCTACCCTACTTTTTCAAAAATCATTCTTTTTAAAGTCCTTCCCTCTCTTTTAGAAAGTGGTTAAATGTGTCCTTCAATCTAGACATTACGAGGCTCCATAAATCTCAAAAATACTTAAACATGTGTCTAATGTTAAGCACATATTTAAAAAGCTTTTGAGAATCAAGGTTTCTATAAAAAGACTGCAATCTACACCAGAAAATGTTCACTGCATTGAATATACCTTTATTTTTTCCTCTACAGAAGTCTTTTATTTCAAAATGTATAGGTAATATACTCCATGTAGTATGCAATTCAAATGGGGTTTTGTCCTGGTGTATACCACCTGCTTCTATTTTTTTCTCAAAATCACCCTTCCAGCATTCTGCTCTTCTTCAAACACTTCAAATGCATTAATCAAGCTGTCAGATTCACTTTAATACTTTTGCCAGGACAATTCTGATCTTAATTCTGGCCTGCAATACTTTTAAGGTATCCAATACAATACACAGAGCAGTTTTAATCATTGTTTTATGGTTTTTCACCTTCCATTGTGTAACAAAAAATAGCCCATTAATCATGTCAATCAAGTTGGTGTGTATGATCCTCATAGCTTTTTCCCAATTCCTCTGCAAACTCCTTCAGTATTTATTAGCATGCAAATGTGCTTGTATAAATACAGGTCATGTAAAATCTCTATGTAACAGAAGATCCCAATATTTCAACTTCTCATTTTGTCCCAAAACCGAGACAAGAAAATTTGTTTCCTCAAATCCAAGAGGCTGAAAACAATGTCAAAACAAACTGAATTTTCCATATGAGGCCAGGAACCACATGCCCCTCTACTCCTGTGGGCCTGATCCTTGGTCCATTCCACGCATCCCAGAAAGTACACACGGATGCAGCACTGCCTGGGGAGGGAGCAGGAGGAAAGAGGCGCATGCTCCTTTCTGCTCCTCATCTAAAAGGGAGAATAATGAGGACCACAACCACTACTCCAAGTGGTGGAAGGTCCAGGTAGAAAAATTCATTTTGTTTGCTTGGTTTTGGGGTTTTTTTTGTTGTTGGGGGTGGGTTGGTTGTTAAAAGAATTAAGCAATCTCTATTCAGATTAAATTCAGCAAAGAGTACAGTATTTTATGTCAGCTTTACCAGAAATTATTTTTTTTTAAAGCTTGATGAAATAAACGTAAGATCAAATTGCTTTTAATATGGAAGATTGCAAAATTTTTGTCCCACCAAAATAACACACAAGACTCTGGGCAGAATTTTGAACTCACTAGGTGTCTCTTGACAATAACAAAACTTTTCTGGCATTTACTACAGAACTGACAAAGCATGCTGAAATCTTATTTGTATTCACAAGACATTCTGTCAATTCAGAGGAGCCTGCCTGAACAAACTTGGGACAAGGAGGAAATGGATCAGATTTTCACCTTGCTTGGAGATCTGTTTGGGAGCTGGGACCAGGAAGGCTTTTACAGGTGCTGATGACAGGCAATGTCTACTATGGGATGCTCAGCTGTGAACTGTAGAATGCTGGCGGTCAGTACTGAGTAATTTCTTAGTAATGTCAGTCTCCTTTCAGGTATTTCCATGCAGTGTCTGAAACATAGGGCATCGAATCCACTGTAGTCACTCACAAAAGCCTGGGCTGATGGCCCATGACACCCTCCCAAACCTGCTTTCTAAGGTATTCATGTATGACTACAAGAAGCAGTAGTAGAAGTTTTCAGTGGCTGGCAAAAGATTTCATACTTGAGTGTAAAGGCCAAAGTGGGCAAACAGAACAGAGGAACAGCCAGAGGGAAGGGGCACAGGAGCTCAGGGATACCAGCACTGCCAGGCTCAAATGCCCTTACACCAAACCAACATCCTATGCTGATTCTGAACTTAGGGAAAACTGACAGCCCAGGAACTACACCACAGAAAAGAAGTCTGTGATGCAAGATTTTTCATTTTAAATTTGACACACCTTTATCTTTTATATACCAGTTTACAAGACACCTGTTTCTGTATCTGGACACACTACATTTATATTTGTGCTAAACTTTCTTTTACATTCTCATCCTTCATTTCCAGTTACATGCCAACTAAACTCTGCGTTGCATGAGAACACAAGGCAGCTGAAAGACTGAGGGTTTTTCCCCTAAGACATGTAAGGCACGAAAATGAGCATATGAGCCTTCCTGTATGTTTTCTAGAGAAGAAATTGCTCTTCTTTATAATATGGACAGATCAGATAAGGCTTTGTCTCCAAAGGGGCAGCAAGAAGTCCTCACAGGCTGAGTGAAAGGCTCATGCTTTAATACACTGCTCAAGGCCACCTGAGGACTTTGTGGGCAAAACAATATATTTGCTTCTATGTCTTTCCAGGGGCACGGTACAGGCATCCCATTCCAGTAGTTCTGCAGTGTTCAATTTGGCCGTGCAAGGAAACTGCAGGACATTTCCAAAACCTGTCACACAGGTGCTGGCATGAGTGTGCCATGGAAAGGCAGAAGTCCAGCTGAAGACCAGCTGATCTGCAGCCAGTGTACATGACAGGGCCAGTACGGGCATTTGGCACTGTGGGAGTGGTATAATTCACTGTCTCAGTTTGGCTGCTGCATAGAAGGCAGAAAGACCTGTGGTATCCTCACACGTGTGAGATTAACATCAACACAACCAGTGCTGGCATTGCATCTAAGGGCTGTCACCACTCTGTTTAGTCACACTTTATTTAAGCAAGCTCCAGTCTTAAGTGTAGCACAGGTAGCCTCACTGTGAGGAGGACTCCAGAAATCTTAATAGTGCTAAAAAAACTATGTCATAAATTTTGCATGTAGTTTGCTTAACACAGACACACACATGGAGTGTTATACAATACATCTCCTTATAGCTACACGTACTGTGTTTAGAACTTTTCTTTCATACTTAGCAAGCAGATCGCTAAAAATTCTCCTTTTATCCAATTTTCCTTGCAGAAGGCAAAAACAAATTTGTTATACCATGAATAAGAGGGAATTGATTTTGGCAAGATGGTATTTAGGAGTCACAGCAGGACACATAGGTTAAGGCATAGATTCCACAGGAGTTCTGTGCTCCCTTTAGTTATCTGAGCTACAACTACTAGCAACAGTTTACCTGGTCCAAAACACATAAAGCCTAGAAATCAGAAAACATGAGAATAATTCCAACATAAATTAGTTGATACATATCCTGGATGTTTTCATCACTGTAGTAATAGCTATGTATTAATAGCTTACCAATATGACAAATCACTGACAAATCCAATGTGCCTATCCACAGAAAGCTACATTTTGTCTTGACACATCAATGAAGTAAATTCAGTCAATCGAGTAACATGAGTTATTCAGTCTGTCATATTAGTTAACAAGCAAGTTCAGGATAATTTCTGTGGAATAAAAAAAGTTTCTACTACCACATTCCATTTGTAGTACTTCAAGTTATGGAAGCTTTCGATTTAGAATTTAATTAATAATTCATTAATAATTCATGCATTTAGTGGGGCTTTAAAAAAAAATCCAAACCAAAACATACAGCAGACCATTTATGAGCAAATGTTAGAATTGTTAAACTAAACATGATATTTACTCATTTTTTGAGTACCTCATTTTTTGAACCACCCAAAAGTCCCAAGCTAGTATCATACCACACTTTGCTAGGAACTATGCAAATAAAAAAGGTGATATAAGTATATGGGAAATATTTCAGTGGATAAGAGGGAGTAAACAAATTTCATAGAACATATAAATTTAGATATTCAAAGTGTGTCTTAAGCCCTCAGATCAGCTCAGTGAAGTCTGGGTCTGAAGACAACAAAAAAACCTAGTATGTTTAAAAAAAGCAGAATCTCACCCTTTTTTGTTTGTAAAGCTACTTTAAAATACAGGTCTAGTATGTCTACAGAGCCACACAGATCAGAAGATTAAGGCCGTTGAGTTTTCTAAATCACAGAATAGCCCAGAGTTAAGCCATAGGAAAGTATTAAAATGGCATCTGCTGAGAGTCTAACAAAAGTCTTCTTGGAACAAAAACTGCAACAATTGCCTCTTCAATAGACTTCCAACCATGCTGGTGGACAAGGGCAAAACCTTCATCCACTGACATTTTAAGGAACCTTAACAAAGACTGGATGATGGATAAAAAGCGTGCCATAGTTCAGATGTATCCTACCTTACACACCGTAGCATAATGTTGTTGAATGCACTTGCACAAACCCAGTCAGCAAATCTGGTGAAAGCCCCCCAGAAGACAGACTGCAGTTTACTGCTCAAAACATTTATCAATTACCCATTGTTGTAGTATGAATAACCAGTAGCAAAAAAAACCATAAAACACGGGTTTTGTTTGTTTACATTCATCATGTCAGCTCACTCCTGTGTACTGCCAAAGCTGAACAGAATTTGCTATTTTAGTTTCCCAGCTCTTGTAAATAGAGCCACCTTTTAATCCCTTAGCTATTTAATCCATAAGGTGACTTGGTGACTGTGTCAAAACTCCAACTTAAAAAAAGATTTTCAAAGATATCTAGGTAACCAAGAATGAAAAAAAGTCACATAGGAGTTTTTCAACAGCATGTAAAGCAGAAAAATTACCTAATTTACTAGGGTTTAGGAAATATCTGCATCTGGAATATTCTATATACCCAAACAAGCTTCCAGCACCCAAGATTTGTTCTGGACACAAAAGCAGAATAGTCACTCTAGCAGCATAAAACACCAATTAATTATTACAAATTTGGGTTCTATTTCATAGCTTTAGTGACATATAATTGAAAAAGTCTCAGCAATCCCAGCAGGCACCCACCTGCGTCTTCATGCAAGTCTATACTTTTAAAATTCTTCTCTATAGAGCTTGAGCAATAGAAATCTAAACTTAGGAAATTTAATTCACATATTTAAAAAAACCATGTATTTTGTGTTTATAATATCCAGCAATAAATATTACCTCAAATTTCTACAAATACCTTGCCCAGTTACAGATTTTGCAGAGACAACTGTAAAAAAGCATTCACAGAATCATTTAGGTGGGAAAAGACATCCAAGATCGACTCCAGCCTTCCACTGATCACCACCTTGTCAACTAAACCATGGCATTAAGTGCCACATCCAGTTGTTTCCTGAACCCAGGGATCATGACTCCACCACCTCCCTGGGCAGTCCATTCCAATGCTTAACTACTGTTTCCATGAATAAATTCTTCCTGATGTCCAACCTGAACCTCCCTTGATACTACGTCCTCTCATCCTGTCATTAGTTGCTTGGGAGAAGAGGCCCCACCTGGAGAAGGAGAGGCAGAGGAAGGGAGAGAGAAGAGGGAAGAAGGAAGGGATATTTACTAGATTCAAACCTCTAAGAAAGTAGCTTAATGAAAAACAAGAAATGCTGGAACATAAGACACACAATCTTAATGTTGTACAACTCTTCACCACATGGTGAAATCCTTTGCGGAACAGAAAATAAGGAGAATATGCATACTCCTGAACATGGATATTCTCAGTGAGCCAGTATTTTCATTTAGAGGATTTAAAACTCATATCAAACCCTATTAAGTTACATGATTCTTTCAAAAGTCTGTACCATTGCCAGAATGTGAGTTCTGTGGAATTGTAAATATGAAAGAACAGCCTTTGCTTTGCTGGGATCCAAATTCATGCTTTCAATACCTTTCTTCTTTGTAAGCCATCAGTTCCCTGGTGCCTGGGGTTGTTCAGTACTTCTAAAAATTAGATCATTTAGATCTATGTCCCTAGATAGGAATTTAGAAGTCTAGAAATAACTCCATAGACGTGGGCTTTCTGGCCAATGGCCTAATAAGCGTTTGTTCTTTGATTTCTCCTTTGTACTTAACACATTGCAAAAAACGAGCCCATTTCAAGTTCCTGTGTGTAAAATATTCATTGCAAAGGCCAAAGTTCAATACATGTAGCCTAGCCTGTATTTTCTTGTACAGATTTAAAGGTCACTCTGAGACCTAAATAAGAATTGCCAACACAACCTGGATCCCCGGGTGAAAGGAACTGTTGGATGGCTTCTCCTTTCACATAATTAAAACACGTACATTGCAGTGGTAAGTCTCACACCCAGACAGAAACTTTATGAAGTCCAGAAGCCAAACATCTGCATCATTGTGATAACTGCAAGAGAACAGACCCAGGAATCTCCTTATCTCCTATGCTGGCAAAAGAAACCACAGCAGTCTTTTCATCTGCAATAATCATTGCTCGCTAACAGGGAGAGCATACATACCACCCTTATACCACCAGCCTAAATGGAAGAAAAGATGATGCTCAGAATCATCAGGGCTATGCCAGTAGTTCCAAACTCCACTTGCTCATTTCTCCATCAGTCAGCATTGCTTGACATCACCGTTGTCATTTCCTTCCAGTTCCCCTCAGCCCTCCAGGTTACAGGAGCAGCCAGCAGCATTGCTTGCCTTGATAATTTATGGGTATGGCTCTCTCTTACTGACAGCAGCCAATTGTGCCATTAAAGGACAATATGTTGCCATGGTAAAGAAAGAGTATCCAAATGTCTTATACACAATAAAGGCATTCATATGCAGCTATTGCCACTTGCACCTCTTAATCCTGACAGAGAAAAGCAAGACTGCTAAAAGCAATTATGCTGTATTCCAAAAGAGTGTCAGATATTTTAAGAGACAGGAGTATCAGAACAGTCGCTGGAACTCCAGTAGCAGGTGAGAAAGAGATAAATAGATATGCACAGTCTTAAGAGAGATTGCTGTATCTGAAAGGAAAAGAACTTAATCTTTTATATATAACATATACTATGTAAAAATACAGTCTACATGGTTTAGTCCCATATAAATAAACAATAAATCAATAATAAATAGCAATAAAAGACACTGGTTTTTTTTTTTCTTTTTGTGGTTGTTGGGGTTTTTTTTGTTGATTATTATACCTTTTAGCATGCAGATTTTTCAATAATCACATTTCAGTGGTGGTATATGGCAAGGGGTAAAATACTCCATACATGAAAAAACACTCAACTCTGAAACTCTGTTCAAACCCCAGTATCAAGCAGAGATTATTTTTTACCTCCTTTGTGCCATTTTCATGGTGCACTCAGCACATAATAAAAAACTCACCAAAAAAAAAAAAAATCCTTTCACCAACTACTTAGTTCCATTGCTGGTAAAAAAATAAAATACATACAGAACTAAAAAATGCATTGAGGAAAAAATTAAATTCAGGCATTAATAGCAACCATGTTTACTTCAGTCTGCAGCAATTCTTCTTACATGATGACATTCAAAGGCAATATTTTGCCCTTGATCTGCCTCGATGAAAAGGCTCTTTCAAAGATAATTGCATATACTTCACATATTTCTTTAAATACCACTAATCTCTCCTTTATTTATCTGCCATGATTGAATGTTATTAGACCCCTGGTTTTTTCCAAAACTTTTATTGCAACATTCTCTAGAAGAGTGAACCGTTTTCCCAAGATCTCCTTGTTTGTCTAGAAACTGGCTTATTCAGGGATAACTGTGGTTCAGAAAGAGCTATCAAGACTGAGTATTTGGGACTGTCTTACACTTTTTAAGAATACACTTGAAAGCAGAAAGAACTAACCTGTATCAAAGAACTGGCAATTTTTATTTCATAGTGCTGGTGTCACCTTCTTATAAATCAGAATAAAATAGCAATTCTAAAGAACTATTCCAAAACAAGTATTTGTTTTTCTATTCATATCCCTAACAATTAGGGCCTTTTCAACCACTCATTTAATTAAAAAAAAAAAAAAAAAAGTGGTAGATAAGAGAGAGACAAAATATATAAACATTAAATATGGCATTCAACATGGTAAAATTTCCAAATTTAATAGTACCAGGTGGCTAACAACTGTTAGTTATCTGTTACATAATATATGATGTATGGCCTTAAAATATAGCACAAAGAACATATCTAATGGAAAACATAGCTGTCAAACTAAGTCTCAGCAAAATAATGTCCTGCTCCAAAATCCCCTCAAAGTTTTTCCTTTTACAGAGATTTTTGTGTTTTCAACCTCCACCCTGGTCTCCAAGTGAAATATATTTTTGACGGTCATGCTTAGTCATCAGTGCTAAAAATACTATCCCCACATGTAAAATCATCCACATAGAACAGACCTGGAATACTTCAATTTGCATTGATATCGATGACGGGAAGTGTTTTATAAGGTTTTAGAGAAATCCATAAACCCTTGATTTTAGTTATGACTATATATCTGAAGGACCCGTTAAACCCCTATTAAAATATTCTATTTACAGGTTAATGTTTATCATACTTTACCCAACAGAATAATCTGATAAACTGTATTCTATTGGTGACAGTGATAGGGGTTAAATAATCCTTCCATTTCCAATTTTTTCTAAAAGTGAAAATAAACTTATCCTGCTCTTCTATCTTTTAACCAGTCAGATCTGCAACCGGTTTTCTAAATGCATTTATGCCAAAAGTAAATGTATTACTGAGCAACTGTTTTGGTGGAACAGAAAATATTTTAAATTTAGTTTTAGACCGACTTCCAATTATTCCAGCTCCAAGCCACTGCTTTTATTTTCAAAAAATGTATCAGTGGGGGGAAGGTATAGCCATTGTCATAAAATCAAATTTGACTGATAACCCTGAAAAGTGAGTCTTTCTCTATTCATCTTCCAGAGATTTTTTTTAATATGTTATCTGTGTACATGTAGGTCCTTAAATGGCACATACAAAACATGCTTTAAGTGGTATGGTTCTTCAGATTTGTAAGGGTCTATTAACATCAGTTAAAACAGATTTTTACCATTAAAATTTATACCATACATTTCTGCTATTTCTGACACAGAGTACACCAATTCTGCATTTTAGACCTTGGCCCCAACATGTGCACAATTAAATAAAACACTTACGTGAATGTGATCTTACTGAAGCTTTTTGTGTTGAGCTTTTTTTCATTTAGGTGGCAGCATAGCTGGTCCTAAAAATTAACAGAAGAAAAAGGAATGAGTCAAGCTAAAGACTGTGATAAAGTAACTAGAGTTTGGCCTTCAAAAAACATGTACAGCTGCATTATTTATTTCAGTCTCCAGGTTCACCTTTTCCTCTGTGTGGGGCAACACACCCTCTCTCTCCTACTGCTATCAGTGCTTTTAATTTTAATCAAAATTGGTGAATCCACAGCACTGGCTTTCATTTCAAGAATATGATTTCAAGATATGTCTTATCTTGCTGCTTCTTTTTCTTTAAAGAGCAACCTACTGCCTTTTCTGCCGGCGTGTGCATCCCGGCACTCAGCCGAAACCACGAGGAGTCCTTTCGCAGGGGGGCTGTCCCCACCCAGGCCAGCTTCCTGTGCAAGGTCTCTCAGGAGGGTCCAACAGACCCTCAGCCACAGGTTTTTGGTGGTTTCGGTGTTTTTGGTACAGAGGCAATCCTCCGGTGCACAGGAGCCTGGGAGCAGCAGGGAGCAGGGCCCCCCTCGGCTGGCTGCAGCCCCCAGGTCCCGAGCCAGGACAGGGGCAGCCACAGGGCTCCTCCAGAGCCCTGAGGTGACACCCAGGGATCCCAGTCATGGAAAAGTCACCCCCCTTAGCAGCACCTGGGGCAGCTGTCTGCCCTGCTGAGACAAAGTGGAACCCCATCTCTGGGGAGTGGGGCCAGAGTGGAGGTGTCTGTCTGTCTGTCTGTCAGGGAAGGCAAAGAGGTAGATGTGTCCCTTCCCTTCTGAGCACACTTCAGTGGTTTTTGAGCTTTTCCCAAGTAACCAGTGTTAAGACAAAAAGGGACAGTCTCAGGCTGTCATGGGGGAGGGAGGTTTAGAGTGGATATTAGGAAACATTTCTTCACAAAAAGGGTTGCCAAGACTTGGAACAGGCTGCCCAGGGAAGTGGTTGAATCATCATCCCTGGAAGTATTTAAAACACGTGGTGCTTACCGACATGGTTTAGAGGTGGACTTGGCAGCACTGAGTTAATGGTTTGGCACAATGATCTTGCAGACCTTTTTCAACCCAAACAATTCTATCATCCTTCACATGCAGTCCTTAGTTAACAAACAATTTATCCTGAGCAGTGCTGCTTGAAAGTATTCCCTAACAGGTTTTCATGGAAAATTTCAATGATTTTTGAGAAAATTTCCAAAATGTCAGTCTTTTTCATAACAACTTAATAAGTTTTGAAAAACATCTGCACTCACTGATTTTTTTCATCAAAAGGCCAGCCTCCTGATATCAGAAGCACTTAGATTTTTAAATGTCATCCAAATGTTTCCTAGGAGTGAGTTTTGAATACCTTTTGCTACTGTTCACATTTCTGATGGACTTCATTCTCTGTCATTGACTGTACATGGCTCATCATTTGTAATATGAGAGATGAGCTGCCTGTCATGGGTTGTTAAGCTCATTTAGAAACCCCAATATAGAGGGAGATGTTGAAGAATTAGCAAGAATGTGCTTTGGATCTGTTATTTCACTGGCCTGCAATCTGCATAATCATTCAAGCAAGCATAAAAAGTCAGGTCTTTTAATTCCCTGCCATGTTTTTCCTGGTTTTATCACAAGAAAACATCTGCTTTATTTACATGGCTGAATTGGCTGTAGTCTCAAATTTTCGTGCAAGTTAGTTGTTGTATTTTAATGAAAATTACCTTTTTCATTTCCGTCTCAAGACTATAGCTTTCCTCTGAGATTGCCAATAACAAATGTCTCCTGCAGTGACAAGAAAATGAACTGGAGTGCTTGGGAACTACACTTGCAGGTATTACAACATTTCAAAATTGGATTTGTTTGAAATCAGAACAGATGCACAAGTTTAGAGATTACCCAAAACAAAAATACTTCTAAATATCCATGATAATCTATTATTTCCATTTTTATATTTTCCTTCATTACATTAAGCTTCAGTGAACATTTCCCTGTAAAAATTTAACAGACAAAAATAATGAATTTATGAACAGACAGCATTTTATCAATACTGATCACCAGCATAGCTGTGTCCTAATAGTACCAAATAAAATAGAATATTCAGGGTTAATACTCAGCCATAAAAAGGAGAACATATCCAGTTAGAGCTCTTATAATAGGAAAGTTCAAATAAATTTCGTTTTATTTTGTTCAAAAACAAACAAAAAAAAGAACAATTCAATTTTGTTGCTATTTTTTTCCCCCTCCAGAAAATGGTTTCATTGCAGGTTAATAAAAATGAGTTTTTGCCTTGACCTCATTGCAGTGTTTTTTCTCCCTTTCATCTGTTCAATCTGAATACATAAATGCTAGGTCATCTTGATTTAATTAGCTTGATTACCATTAGTTAACACTAAACATAATATTATTTGTACTAAAAAGGTAAATTATCAAGTAAAAGCAATTATCTTCATCATTCTTCAGCAGCACCTGGGATAGAGTGATGTATGCCCTAAAAATCTGGATTAATTCAACCATTTTTTCTTCCAAACCAGAAGTATTTCATCAGGACAAGTTAGCCTAATTTTAGGTACTGTGAAAACAGAAATATAACTGTTTCCTCTGTTTCATGGTCAGAAATTGTTTTCCCAATTTGATCTGTTAATGCCTGAACAAGAAGTGTGACCTCATGTTTATATTTCTCCACTTAATAAATGCTGTTTGATATTTTCAAAGGCATGCTGGGGATTAGAATATGCATTAATTCTGATTTTAAATATAGCCCAGAGCTCTTCAACAGACTTAAAAATGCCAGCTATTTTCTATAAGAAAACACAAAATCATGTCTGCTACTACATGTACATACTCCAAAAAGCTGTATGATTTAATTTTTGCCTTGGAAAAATGAAGTACAGTTATTAAAATCAAATTTCCATATATTAAATTCTTTCCTATAGCTTAAAACTTAAAACAATCACAGTCTTTTGGTTTTGGTGAACTTCATTTTGACATCACTTAGAACGTAACATGGACTTTGAAATCCAATATCTATGTCCATATGTTTGCCTCACAGTGAATCTGTCATTACACTCACAGGCAAATTTCCACGTGAGAGAGGACTCCTGCAGTCTTACCCCACCAGGTAGAAAACAGCCACACAGGATTAATAATGTTTCTGTTGCATTATTTTCCTCCTAGATTTTCACATCCTCTAATTGAGGCTCTGAATTTGGGCCACAGCAACAAATTTCATGAAGTCAAGGGTTTATGTTGACCCACTCCACTCCCTTGGTGGAGTCTCCAGCACACTCCCAGAACTGCAGGAGACTTCTGAATCTGCAAGGCTGATTCAGAACTGGGATTCCCAGACCTGCAGCTGTGCAAGTCTAAGTTTTGATGGTGACTGTTTATCTACTAAGAACTTTTCGTGAAGGAAAAAGCCAAACCAAACCAATTTCACTGATTTCCAGAAAGAATCATCTCAGGGTAGCTGTGCAAGGTAGCACAAAGAATAAGGATAGGGAAATGAAGTGTTATTAACCAGATTCAAGCAGAAGAGAACAGAGTGTGATTAGAAGGATTAAAGACAGCAAGGAAATCACAGGAAATGCTGAAATACGCAGTTAACCTTATACTCTACTGGAGAAAACCAGAACCTAAATCCTGAATCAAACTTTTACATCTCTGGTAACACTTCAGTGATAATTTCACACATATACAGAAGATTAATTTTAACAAAGAAGAACTCCACAAAACAAACACATCTTTTTCTTTTCTTTTTTCTGGGTTTGTTTGGGGTTTTTTTTAGTCTCCCAGGAAAACATGACCTTCATAGACTGTGGTAAATAGCAGTAAGTCTGGCTCTACTCAACTTCCACAGCATGAAGGAATCACTGCCTAAAAGGGAAGGCTAAGATGTTGCTGTTGAGCTGGTCTACCACTGAAAGCTTTCCTACTTTAAAATTGAACATTGCACATTTATTTTTGCTCTGAATTGGAAAAAAATCTGAAAGTAATAGAATAGATCACGTGCAGAGATAAAAGACTAGAACATTTTGGGGATGGTTTGGGGGACTTCTTCCAGGAATGGCAAAGTTTTACCTAATCTTATCTTAGAGCAGAGAAAGAGATTAGGACAAGATGAACAAAAGCTTAAATGCAAATTTTGTGTGCGTATAATATTAAGTATACCAATAGCTGATACTAAAAGTTCAAGTCAAGAGAAAATGAAGCAGTTGTCAAAAGTTAATGTTTCAACTTTCTTCCTTTCAAAATTTGTCAGAATAATTCATTTCCTCTAACAGTTCGACTTCAATAAGAGCACAGTTTTGATGAAAAACTGTCAAAAAGAAATCAGACAGCTCTTATAAAGATTATTACACATCACAGTTCACACCTGTAACGTTTTCCCTGCCAGCCAAAGTGCAAATTCCCTCACCAATGCACATTCCATAACACTGTGGAAATTTATAAAAAGAAAGAAGAAAGCAATTATAATCAGAGGAAAAGAGCATATGGCTGATCTCAACAAAGGGATTAACATCTCCCACCTGAAAAATATCATTACCAAGAGATTCCAGATGAAGAAAAGTTAGTAATTAAGGACGTGTATCCTAAATATTTTAATACGTAGGCAAATGAGTGACAGCCATACATTCCTTTAGATAAGACTTAACAGAATAAAGTGGCTACAAGCACGTTACGAATTGGAAACCTGGGGACAGAGAGCAAAATTAGAAAATGGTCTCAAAGTTAAATATTTGAGAGGGTGACTTCAAAGGAAAACCACATACCCAAGCAAACCAAACCAGACTTTGCACAAATCCTAGACACAGTGGTGGGGAAGCAGCCTCTGGAGCTGCTTGGGCTGTGTTTTCACTCATGCAGGGAGCAGCTACCAGCAGGAATTTTGTCCAGTTGGTTGGGATGGACATTGCTACAGGATACTCATAGCAACCGTGTGGCTACACTTCACATGCACTGGATGTACCCACACAGGGATTTAGTGAGCTCCGGACAGCACTATGGATACACCCACGCCAGCTTCCTGGACAACACCCTCCCTGCAAACTTGAGACTGATTGCCTATCAAAGGACCAAAGGGTTGTTTCCTGGAGTGTAGCTTAGGCCACTCTGCCACACTGCCCTGTAATTCCAGCATTCCTCAAAACCTTACAATTCCCATCCTCCCAGACTGCCCATAGCCCAATCCATCTAAAAAATAATTATTTGGTGACAATTATTTTAAATAGCATCCTAAATGTTTCTAAACCTTCATTTCACTCTACAGGAAGTATCACTGTTACTTGCTTGTAATAAACCACGGTAGAAATTACTCAGAAAAATTTGGATCCGGACATATTTTAAGTCAAGACATATCCCTTCTTTGACTTAGGTCTGATCTTCAGTGTACTCCAGTAAAACAGCAACTTCCCTAAGGAGGAAGTACACACATTTCAGAAAAGTTCTTGTGATATTTAGGGATTTGCACAGGCTAGACTGTCCTTAGGTTTCTCACATAAGAATGACGTGTTCCCTTCCTTGGCTGGGGGACTCTGACATACAGTTCTGTTCTCAGATTCTTCTTAATGTTAGAAATCTGTGCATTTATGCAATATAAATAGCGCAAAGCTGACTGAAACAACCCTCTATTCTCTTTTCTCCTCAGGAAGAAGACTTTTACTCTTACAAAAAGCTGGACTGCAGGCAACAAAGGGTTAATGCATTTGATTTCAGAGACTTTGAGGAGACAAGGAAGCAAGTAAGGGCTCAGCAGAAAGAGCCAAAGAAGTGTTTTAAATATACTCTGAAAATAACTCATAACTCTGTAAAAATAGATATAGGACTCCACATGTTAAAAAAAAAATAGAGGGAATAAGAAAAATAAATTGTTGAGTTGGAGCACTTGCATAATTCAGAATAGGTACATGTGAAAAAGCAGAAATTCAATGAATGCCAATGGAGGTAGGATTTCCTTTGAAGTTTGTAATTCAGAGGGATATTTTATTTTCATTCTGGTTTTTTTTCCCCACATGTCGAATTTGGACATTTTAATATCTTACAAAATAATGAAGCATACAGAGACAGGCAATTTTTGTGCAGGTATGAATGTTATGAATGACTCATATCAAGAAGCATTTCCAAAGTGATAGAGCTTACTTTGATAAACTTACAGTGAAGGCCACATTAAATGGCAATGTGATAGCAAGACTACACTGTAGTTGAAGCTACATTTACTGAATTTACAGAAAGCTGTGGTTCTGTAGTAGCTGTAGGAAGTCCGTAATAATGAGGAACCTGAAGGGGAAAGACCAGGCAATATCCTTCTGTAAAGGTTAAACTGCAGCCTCATCACAAGAGAGGATATGATCAGCACAAACCCAAATCTTTTCAGAGACTTATCAATGTCTTTCCCTTTTAAAGTTCCAACTAAGTTCGACCTGGAAACATAACGGAGAGTACTGACATTAAAGTTGGGATAGTGTGATACAAAAAGCTGGGGGGTTGGGAGGACATGGCACAGGCAACAGCCAGAAATCACCTGACAGGCACGGACCAGGTAATTTTGCACAACAAGGAGTAAGTGAAGAAACTTTGCTTCTCCTTGGCCCCACCACTGCAGAAATCTATTATCAAGGAACAGAACTGATCTATTCAGTTTTAGTTTATTTAGTATTTAAACTATTTAGTATTTAAACTACAGAAAACAAAATTGCTGTATGGATTTCTCCAGCTTAGACCCGTATAATGTATCAACCTGGAAGGAGTTATAACTTTACAGGTCAGCCATGAATGAGTGGAAGGCAATAAGAAAACAAGTAACACAAAACGCCCATGATTTCAACCTACAGCAAGTCTGTAAGAAACAGATATTCCCCTGAGGGTCAGACCTTATTATGCAATAGAGAAAGGCAAAATCAACTTCTCCAGTAAGTGGAAATAGAAATTGTATTATTCACTTGCAATCAGAATTCCATGTATGTATTAAATAAACAGTTGAAATCAGAGTGCAAGTCTATGATGTCTGAGGTTGAGTGTTCATGGTAACAGACGAGTGAAGTCACATCAGCATGTCTGTATTCTCCAACTGAACCAAATACAGGAGTAAGCCTTTCACATCCTAGAATTGTTCCTACCAATGCAATGCAACCCTTTCTTGCCACAGTCAGAGGTATTTTGACACTCAGGGATATAGAAAGGTGCCCAACATTTAATTTTCTTATGTTTGTGTGGAGGGGTTGTTTGTTTTGGTTTGGGTTGGGGGGGTTTTTTTGGTGGTTTTTTTGTTGTTGTTGTTTGGCTGGTTTGGATTTTTGGTTTGGTTTTTTTCCTTAAAGTAGCCAAACAAGTAAGGTGCACACCTCACCATTGTAATTTCTAGTCCTTGACAATTTTTTTAAAAAGCCAACAGAAGCTCTCTTTGACAACAATGACCTTAAAATGTACACCAGCCACCCACTTAAGTTTCCATATTGGTCAGGATCAACTGCTGAAGTGTTCACAGGAATAATGAATGGAACTGGAAAAAACCACGTGGAAATTCAAATAAATATTCCTGGAGAATGCCCTGCCCTCCTCTGCTAGTTCTAATGTCAAGTAATTATAAGCTTCCAAGTGCTGCTGACCATCAGCATTTCCACTTCTGAAAGCAACTGACAGCACTTAGTAAAAATTGCTTTGATTGAGAAGTAATACAATAATAGGTGATTATCTTACACTCTGGCAGCCTTGTCTAAGCAGACAAGAACTTGCAGAATCAAAGTGATATCACAGGGTACCAGAAAATCTACACCGGCTTCGGATAAGTGCATTGCTGTGCCCATACGCACCATCACAGGCTTCTTTTTAAGAATCTCTCAACAAAGTAACTGATAAACAAGTGGAAGGTCCTAACTGAGACAGTTCATGGTTAGAAATCCCTGAAACTACTAGTTAACCTATAAATTGGACCATAATTCTTTACCACTGAGCACTAACAATACATCACTCAAGCCCAGAATAGTTTCTGTACCATATTTAACAGTTCTGAAGTTGACTCAATTCCTACACTGCCAACATGCTGTAATCACTGCAGGCTTATTTATGCTAGTTTCAGTTGATGACATAAGTCTCTTGAAAACACACCAATGCCTTAAAGAAGTAGGCTTGGCCCCAGTACTTTCCAGGACCCCAAAAATATTTGGAGTGAAGAGTCCCAATGATCTTTTTTTCTGTGCCCATCAAAGAAAGGCATTTTTGACTAAATACTCACATACCACTTCCACAGAAATCCCTCGTAAAATATTAGTACCACCTCTGCTGAAGAAAAACAAGATTATATATGCACAGTGTTGTCTGCATTGTCAGAGAGGAGCTGAATTGCTCTGGATGAGATATAGTGATAGATCACCTGACTGATGGCAGGGACCTACATGCCAACATCTTCCCTTAAAATAGAAGCCTTACGGAATTTCTTTTTTGAGTGAGGGAAAAGTTATGAGGATAAATGACTACAAACTGTTTTTTTCCATTCTCTCTGCAGTGATTTACACAATTCTTGCAATTTTACCTGCTCTGTAGGGAATTCCTGCTAGGAAAATTCCTATTTCTCTTGATTTGCTTGTTTCCCTACCCTTATCTGGCCACCTAGCTTATGACAGCTTAGAACTTTCCCTTGCATGTCAATGTATGCTGACAATTTACACAACTTGACTCACTTGGGAAACTGTAATTTACCTTGGTACATGCCCCCTAAATTGTGGTTTGGAAAACATTAGCTTTTCAAACATAAACAAGCTGCAGAATTAAATCACATTGCTCAAGTATACGCTATTTGAATATTAAATTATCGCTGAATGGAAAATAGACTTATCTGCAATAAGCAAAGACTCAAATATGATGTGCTAATAATACATTTCATGGGAGAAAATACGAGTGAAAATAAACACCCTATGGATTTACAGACAGTGACGAGTTGAGCTCATCTGAAGTAAGAATGAGGTGTAATACAATTAAAATTAATAGGAAGTTGGTACAAGACTATTTTTCTTTTAATAATGCTTGGAACTTCATTGCCATTCCAAATTCCCTGAGCCTTTTCAGCTTGAAAAGTCACTCAAATAATGGCTTTATTCTGAGTAAACCAGTGTGGTTTGATACTATAAATACACCTGCTTAGACACCTGGACTGATTCTGCCAAGTCTCCTGCATATGTTTACATTTTATAGACACAAATACTCTGACTCCACAGACCTTAAAAATTAAGCACCTGCCTACATATAGGCATCTTTGCAAAACTCCTCTGCAGAGTTTATTAATATTCATTTTCACGTCCTTAGAGAGAAGGAGATGACACAAATGGGCCCAGCATATGTGCTTAATTTTACATAAATAATCCAGTTAACTTCCTTGTTAATATTCATGTGCAAAAAGTTAAGTACACAGATGTTTGACAGATGGGGACCTCTGTGATTGGCTTTCATCTGGATCCATTTGTATTTAACTTTTAAATGTTGGCATATTTGCACCATTGCTCTGTGGAGAGTCATCTTAGAAATGTGTGATGCATAGTGGTTCACAACAGTGAGGTGCATGTTTTAGACATAATTAATGACTCTCCACATTAAATGATTTATTTTACCAAAAAACCCCATGGTTTAATTGGAAACCAGGCTGAATTTTAAAGCTGGGCTTTTTTTATTTTTTTGAAGTGTACCAAGGTGAATTTTAAAGCTGGACTTTTATTTCCATAAAGAAATTTAATCCTGTGTAGTACTAATGCAAATCAACCTAAATTTCAACTGCATAAAGTAATGTATACGACATTTTGGAATTGCACAAAATAAAATCAAGAAGTCCTCCCCTCTTNTAGTTATCTGAGGGTATTGTGAGGATGCCTACACAGGACAGATATACAATTAAACCTACAAAGCATCAAAACAGTACATACTTGACCATAACCTCTACACTGATATAAGATCGCTCAAAAATGCTTTCCTTTTTCTTGTTTTCTGCTGTAGCGTGGCAATATTTTTTTTACAAGAAAAAGGAGTCAAACTTCTTTTGCAGCATAAGAAAGAAAATTACACTAGAGCCAGAGCTAAAGAAGAACAAAAATGGGACTCAAAACCTCATTCCATCTCATAGCAGCAATTTAGTTTGTTCAACACCCTGTCAAACCCATTTGACATAAAATTCCAGGCTACTAAAAGGTATTTTGTCCTCTAATTTATTTGTTTTTATTTTCATAGCACTTACTGTTTTGATCCCTCTTTATTGTACCTGGGAGGTAAGCTCCACCACATCATTGTCAAAGGAAAAATAAAAGCATTGAGAAATATTTTAATGAACCATATTTCATGTGGAAAGAAAAACATTGTCACATTCCAAATTCCATGCACACACAAAATCAATGTATTATGCTCCTCTTCTAAGCTTCCTAGAATATAAGACTTGAGCATAGCTACACAACACAGATGTGGTGTTTTCCCTCTCCCCACACATTTCTAAGAGGTTGAAAACATTGCTAAGGGCAACCAAACCCCAAAACCTCTAGATTTTTTTTTCCCAGTACTAAAGATAAAAATGTTCTCAAACAGCACAAATAGTTTTAAACAGCAAGTAAGACATCCATAGGGGAGAATAGTTTCAAGAGGTTGTTTTGCCAGTGTAGAATACAGAATGTGGAGCATCAATGTCCCAGGTAAAAGCTCCTGCCTTCACAGTGGTGTTCTGATGTCACCACGGTCTGTAGCTGGGTGACAGCAAATGGAGATGAAAACATCACAGCAGTGCTGCTGCATCACACCTTCTCCTCACCTGCAGTTTCCTAGGCTGAGGCAAGCATACAGAGACAAGGAGCCTGATAGCTATATGGCTGTATGGCAAAAACAACTGTCTCTGGTATGTACAGCTCTTTTCTGTTCCAGTGTCGTGCTGCCCTTCCTCCCCAGCCCCAAGACAGTCTCAGAACTCTCTTCAGCAGTGCAAAAAAAAAAAAAAAAAAGAATGTCTCAAGACTTCTGAGACTGTTAAGCATTTTGCTTCCCTTGCTTACCTTTGTCAGTGTATCAAAAATATTAATACATGGACATCCTTAGCTCAAGTTCACACTGCTGCCAGAGTGGCAACACATATTCTCTCCTTAGAAAATACTGGAAATCCCAGAGTATCTCTAGCAAGTCAGGAATGCTTGGTGGGAGCAAGAAGCTCAGGCTGCCTGCAAAAACCTCCCTGCCCTTGAAGTAAGGAACTAGTTTTGGAATCTTAATGGGAACCTTATTACTTACATGGTCACGAATACCTACCCTACATAAAAAACAAAACTGCACAGGCAAGAATGCATATATTGTTAATAAAATCTTAGCATTGTCTTATTACAGAACACTTCCTGTTTACGTGTGCATGTAATTCTGCATGCAGTAATTTTGCCCATGAAGACACATGCTTAACGAAAGAGAAAGCAGTCATCATAAACCTGTTTCATATTGATTGAAAAATACAATCTTCTGAGGGAGGAATCTTTGTGATGTTTCAAATGGAAAACCCAAATCATTACGTGTTCAATATAACCATCACAAGTTTGTTGTGTTTTTATTTTTTTTTAACAAACCTGTATTGATAGAAAGGTTTGCTGCATTATTTGCCATGAATTGTTGAAATTTCTGTGGGGAAAAAAAAGATGAATACACAAGCTATTGTGTGTAAACATGATAAACTATCCATTCAGTGAATTTACACACAGCCAGAAGTCCTTTTCCATATTTCTGGCCTCTACTGCACCCCAAGACAAGAAACTGCAAATTTGACCAGACTTGATACTTTCAGGCAGGAAGGATGGGAAATGGAAGCATTTTGACGTTTTAAAAGTAGAATAGCACATCCATTTTGAAACTCACTTAATTTTTAAAGGTTTAAATACTTTCAAAAGATAATTATTTGAGTTTTGTACCAAGTGTTTTCTGGAATCACAGCAGTTGTGACTGAACATTGCATTACCAAAAATATCTCAGAGCCTTGCACATTGAGTCAATGTGACCCTTTCTCCTGCACACAAACATGATGCTTAATTTTGGTCACTAGACTAAAGAAATCCATTACTTGCACCACTCTAGAAGTTTTATTTCCCTGTAACATCAGGCTGCATTGTCATTTCTGCTGTAAGAGCATCTAGATGTGTTCCTGCTGAGTTACATACTGTGCCCACGGTTCCTTGTCTTTGTTACCAGTCTTTCTCATCTCTTATCTCTCGCCAGTTTTTGGCATTAGTTCTCAAATGTGTTCACTAAGTCTATTTATGCACAGACTAGTGAACACATTTGAGAACCAGTCTATGCATAAATTCATTCTGCATTGCTAGCAGTAGTGCAAGAAAAGGATGTTGTTTCACAATAATTCCATGTTTCCCCTGTTCTTGCTCAGAATAATTAAGTCCTGATAGCTCCTTCAGATAAGAAACTACAAGAAAACTTCTTGGGGAAAAGCAAGCACTCTTCTTCCAACAGGTGAAAAGGGGCTATCACCTTGAGGACAATCTGTGAACATCAAAAGATGACAAATATGCCCACATAATGGTTCTGCATGTATTAAAAAAGCAAACAGTGAGAATCCAGCAGGCACAAAATATGCTGCATACACCAGTACACCACAGAAGGCTTCTGTTGTGTGTGTCAAAAAGCTCTTTAAGAAGGACAGCCGGTTGCAGAAATGAGGTCTTAGTCACCTCAAGATAGGTAAGGACAGAAGGAAAGAGTTTGTATCAAACTCAGGGATCCAGAGCAACACAAGTTTAGAGATTCAGAAAAATCTCAACACTCTCCAGTAAATTACACACAATAGTGACCAAGGAAGAGACAGGAAAAAGAAACTTCTTTTGTGTAACTTGTACTGCCAAACTGCTACTCTTCAAGCTTCTCAAATCTCATTCTTCTCTTTCCCATGATTGCTACTCTAGTTCTGTTAAAACATGTGTGGTTGAGCAAGGAGAGAAGCAGAGGCAAGCTTTTTCAGAAGCAATCCTAACTGTCTGCATCACAAGAACTTATTTGGTATTTACTCTTTCCCTCTGAGTAAAGCTTCTGAGGGTTGAGAAAATATATTTTTCAAAAAAGTCATTTTTCACTAAACTTGAACAAGACACTGCAGATAACTTGATATTTGTTTACATTTTAGCAATGTCCTTTTTTTGTAATTGGAATTTGAAACTGTAAATGTAAAGAATACAAAGCAAATCTTTTTCTTATTACAATTTTCACGCTTCTGTGGACATAACAGTGAGTAAGACACTTAGTTTTCAAGAATATTTTACTACAAAAATAACAATTTCAGCCATAACTTGTAATGTGGGATAGCTAGGCAGGGAACTGAGGCTGTAAGCTTTTGAAAAGTGAGAGGTCACTGAGAAAGTAGATTCTCAATTTAAGATTTAGCAAGAGTGGAGAAATAGAAAGTGTCACATTATTTTGACTAAGTTCTCTCCTGAGCTAACACTTTCAGAGGCAATAGTTTCATTTTGAATTAAAACTGGTTTCTGAAGTGTTTCACGTCTTCAGCACTGACTAAAGACAACAGGAATCTCAGCAATGTCATAAAAAACTTGGTCACCATAAAATAGCAATAATAAAAACATAGTCAAAAAATTTAAAAAGACACTTTACACAGGAGACAAAGTTGTCTCCTCACTTCTTCCAATATGTAGTTCTGGGGAAAATGATGAACTCGAGGGGATGAGAGAAAGACTAAAAAGAATAAATTATATGCACTTCTTATTGTTTTTGACCATTGTGTTGTTCTAACTATAGTATAATGAACATTGATATGAATGCCAGGTTTATTTTCCTTCATTGCCCTCTGGAAATGTAAACAACTTATAGGGCTGAATTATAATATTAGTTTTCAGCTTCAATATTATCTCCAAGTGTTACCAATACATAGCCTCTCCACATGCAAACTTGCCTTTTTTTTTTTTTTTTTAAGCAAATGACTGATACGATACTTTTGACTTCACAGTTTACATATGTGGATGGTTTGAATGTTCACAGGAAGCAAGGGTTCTAGTTACAGAGAGTTATCTGAAATAAACGTAAATGGAATCACAATCAGCTTGGTATAAATGCCCTGTGTGTGTGTACATATATTGTACATATATATATACACACACACACAACCCGAAAAACCCCAGGGGAGTTATGGTCATCACATGGGTAACCTATGGTCAGCACCACACTTCTGCACTGATCCACAAACTCAGGCTGTCTGGCCCAGACACCCACAATCCCAGATTTGGAGATTTTAGTGCTAGTTCTCTAAAGACCACTTATTCTCATACTCAATTCACCAAAGATTGCTTATAACAAGGCCTCCTCCGAGAGCCTTCAATAAAAGACTGAAACCCACAGAGTTTATTGCGAGTATCTGACAAGGTCTCGGGGGAGTTTGGGATATTTCCACCCTTCCCCAGTCACAAACAGCAGCATTTCACTAATGGAAAGCAATGACCATTTGCTCACCAGGGATCACTACACCCATCTGTGCAGAGAGCAGATACAGAAATGCTGTCTGAACAAGCCAACATGGCCACAGAAGCTAACCACCATTAGAAATGGAGACAGAGACCATAAACAGTGCTTTGCATCATTTCACCATTCCTGCCCACATGAGTAACTCACAGAGATGAGGCCCTTAAATACACTCAGCTCCCCTTGTGGGAAGGAACAGGATGCAATGTACAGTCCTTACCTCTATATTTTCCTCCAAACTGTGTATATGTGTGCCCAGTGGGATGATATTTTTGATTTGGTTGTCAGCAAACAGAACTTCGTATTATGCTCCTGTCTTTTTCTTTCCTAGCTGGGAGACTACAGTGAATAAGGGTTATTCTGTCATTTTTTTAAAATTGTTTTTTGAATATAGGTATTCTTCATAAAGTCAGACTTCTCCATTATTCATACGAAGCATATTGCTGTGAAGGCTTGCATTGTGTTTTAGAACCATCAGTTTGAGGACAAGCATTTAGATTCATCACTGATTCTCATCCTGCCTATATCTCTAGATATCTAAAACCCATCTGGATGTGATCCTGTACAACCTGCTCTAAGTGAATGTGCTTTATCAGGAGTTCTAGGATAGGTGATCTCGTGGTTCCTCCCCCCTCCAATTCTGTGGTTATATACATCTTCAGACATCCCAAAGGAAGGTGCTTGTACTGAATGCATGAGACTCGACAGGATGTGTCAATTAAAGTACTTCTTCATTTTGAGTATTCATTTCTGGTTGACAAAAAAGTACCGTGCACTGAATCACAAGGACAAAATATCTACCTGAAATGAAAACTAACAATTAAAAACAAAAACAAAACAACAAAATAACACATCCCTGCCAGTAGAATATCCAAGCACATATTGCTCTTTACCTGTGAGTGAAATTATCACAACTTGTTTCCTTCTCTGTGTGGAGCACCGTTGGCTTGAGGAGCACTTCAGACCATCCAGTCCTAATGGATGCTTCAAACAGACAGTCAATCCCTATTTCCACTACACTTTTTAAAAACCTCTTGGATATAAAATTCAGTAATATTTCAAAAGTTATGCCTGCTTTTGAGAAAAGTTTAGTTCCTCAAGTTCTTAACAGTTTTCCCTTGTAAAATACCTATTATTAGCACTGATTTCAAGAGGTGATTTGCCAAGTCTCTTAATTTTAATGTCCGTGCTGTGTATTTTACGAAACATTTTGGATTTCTGTGGGGCAATGATCATAATGAACAGCTTATTCCACTTTGCTGTAAATATGAAAGAAGGAAGTATTTATCTTAATATTGTAGTATGTAGTTTATGAAGTATGATTTCTTATTTAGTCGAGAGATGTAGATAATATTTATATCATTCTTAAGGTATACATAAATCTGTGAACCTTTATATCAACATCTATTCACATGTTCTCAAACAGCAGATTTCATTTTTGCTGTACAGTAGCTTCCTGTACTGCCAGCAATACCTGAAAAAAAGCTTCATGGCACTTTAAAATAGTTTGTGATATTTCACAACGTACTCTGTTACTTTTTAGGTGACCTGGTAGCTCTCAAATGCATTCACAGGTACATGAACCTGCACACGTGAAAACCTCTCCAAGGTTTTCTAAGGGCACCATCTGTAGAGAAACAGTGCTCACAAGTCCAGGCTTCCATACGCCATAAACATCCAGCGTTATCATTTTCTTTCTTGCCCAAGGGCTTCCCTGAATGATCAAAGCAGCAAGGATCATAAAATTTAACATGTCTAGATGGACCTTAAAGAACAGGAAAACAACAAGCTTTCAAACAATCATAAGTCCAGTAGGTCAGCATACAGAGAAATCTCCCATTTTAAGAGAGGAAGCCTATATTCAGCAGCTTATATTCAACATAACTGTCCTTGGAACAGAGAGGATTTTAGATGAAAGTGCTCAGACAGAGTGTTAATCCTAGATCCACAATGCATTGAAAAAAAACATCTTGCAGTGCAGTCAGAATAATTACTTGGAGTGCATGGGACTGTATTTAATTATGATAGCTCCCTTCAGACATGAAAACCAAAATCAGAAATGCAGATGGAATAAATAGAACCTAGAGTGCAGCCCATCAAAAGTCCTAGGTTAAGGAAGGAGGAGAAAAAAAAAGGGAAAGGGAAAGGGAAAGGGAAAGGGAAAGGGAAAGGAAAAGGAAAAGGAGAAGGAGAAGGAGAAGGAGAAGGAAAAGGAAAAGGAAAAGGAGAAGGAAAAGGAGAAGGAAAAGGAAAAGGAAAAGGAAAAGGAAAAGGAAAAGGAAAAGGAAAAGGAAAAGGAAAAGGAAAAGGAGTGTTAGAACAACTTTCTTTGACTCAGTATCACCCCTCAAAAACCTTTCTTCATGCCAGTAACAAGGTACAAACTGCTCACAGAATGGTGAAGACCTTCAACCATCACTGTCAGCAAGTCCATAAACTAGGATAGCAAGGAAACAAATTAAAGTCAGAGTAGAAAAAGGTAATTGTCAAGGAAAAAAATTTTATCACATGAAAAGTAGACAGTCTGAACAATCAGTTAGTTACAGGGTTGCTTTTTTTATCAGACCTTTAGAAGCCATTCAACCAAATAATTCTTGTGATTCACAGCTTTTTCCTATCAATCAAAGACAGGAAAAATAATCAAGCAATACTCCAAAAACGTTAGAAAATTCAAATATGCCTCAAAGCTGTCCCTCTACCTTGCCAATTTCCCAGTGCTATTTGTTTTTAAATAAAGATGAATTTTTTACATAAATAGCTTTAGTTATTTTGTGCCATTCGTCCCTGACTCCACCTCTTGAAAGTGTGAAAGTGAGTTTAATTAGTTATTTTTCCGTTAACACAATACATGAAGACTACATCCTAGCTTTTCTTTATTCCATAAATTTCCTTGCCTTGTATTTTCTCATGAACATTAATGGATTTTCTGACTTCTTTCTCCTCCTAACTATTAATACTGCATTTGCTCCCTTTTTTCAGTTTCAAGTACCTTCTTTGCCAGTCCAGCTGACATGCAGAGTTCAAGTGAGGCAAGTGAGACTTGAAAGAGCACAATAAGCATAAGAAACAGAGAGTTGGAGCCTCTTCCAAACTGCACTTTTAGATATTGTTTCCTATACTACACATGAAAAAGTACAGCCATAAAGGACACTTCCAGTAGCATATATGAAAAGATTTGTAAGTCCATGTGTGTAACATACCATACCATGGAAGGCATTATAATTTTCTAGTTGCATGAGGAAAGCAATCTTTGAATGCTGAGTGAGCAACCATCACATTTCAGGGCACCTACTGCTGGCATCTGTTCAATGGAAAGAAATAGAGGTATCCACCACCCTGGGCTAATAAACACACATTATTTCTTATTCACCTCCTCCTCACATCATCTTGATCTGAGTCACTGTGTCCCCCAAGGCAGCACAGGTATCCACAGTTTAGCCACCCTCCCAGCAGAAGCTCTTTCCACTGCTCCCTCAGGCTCCTGTTGTGAAGGGCTGATGGATCTCTCACATTTCAGCACCTTGTCCAACATTACTCTCTCTTGGATCTGGATTTTTCCACACATCTACCAGAACTTCCCATATCTTTTCAATCCCTACACGAAATCTGACTTCTTACTTTCTGCCTTCTCTTTTAACTTCATCAAGGTAGTGCAGCCTGCCACATGAGCATACTGCCTTCTACCCCTTGGGAGATAGGCCAGGCCACACTCGCACTGGAGAGGAATTAGGCTCTGGACCTAGAGCAAGCCCTACCATTTTTAAAAGCATTAAAGAGCTGATACAATTTTTCCTTAAGGTACAGTTAGCTGAGAGGACTGAAGAGTCACGGGACACTGGTGCTTACACACGTATATAGATCGAGTCAGTCATGATCTGAGACAGGCCTGACTTTGAACAGTAGAACTGCACTGTCCCAACACTATCTTGAAGAATTATAATGAAATATGACAAGAAATAAGTAGTACCAGAGATCAGGGAATTACTTTCTCAGATCCAGCAAACACAGTTCTTTCTTCACTTTTTCTACTTTCATATTCAATGCAAACAGAAAACCATCTTTAGGTTCCTCCTGACTTACACCAGGGCAAACATCAAAATCAGGTCCAGTGGGAGGAGAAATTGCCTCTCTTAAAAGGTGATTTGCTGCTCTTACCAGAGCTAATACAATGTACTTTGAGCAAACAGCTGCTCTATGACTCTTCAATCACAACTTTAAGATATAACAAGGATATGTTTCCTGTGGAGCTTAGAAATGAGAGTTACCTTTAGCTGATACTTATCAGAAAGCTATTCCCAATCCCTCCCTTGCAGAATACCTCTAAAGGCAAATAATGGGCAAACTATGCAAAAGGACTTCAGTATCCAGACAAAAAAAAAAAAAGAAAAAATGCAAAAATGCCAATTTTAATGATGCCAGTACAACAGATACATAACAAAATTCTGGTTTTTTACCCAGGCCCATCTGCTTCCTACTTATCTTCAGAATACTGCCATAAGAATAATCCCTCACTTTACTCTCCAGTACTTGCTTACTGCTGCTCATCAAGATTTGGTTCTGCCTGCCTATGTATGCAATGCTCACTGGCATGGGAGCCTTGGACTGAAATTAGGGAACCACACAAACCACAGAGTATTACTTACATCAGCATCTTTTCTTTAAGCTTTGTAAATCTGTAAGATCCCCACACTAATCATCTAGACTTTGGCTGAACAGTGATTGATAAGATTTCCCTACTGTGAGAGCCAGACAAGCCAAAACTCACGGGAAGTTCATGCTGAGTCCTGGCAGGCCTGCAAAGACCCTGTGATAAAATCCTGCACAGCAAAATGAAAGTCTAGCAAAGAATTAACTCAGAAACAAAGCAATCAAGTTAGAGAAAGTCATAAGATCTGTACAAGACACCCTTCCCAAAGTCCATAACAGGAAAAAGAGAAAAGAAAACAATTGGGAAAAAAAAGACTAACAAAACACATTACACCCCTGCACCACCAGAGCATACTGGTATAAAAGATAAACTGTTTGAAACACCAATAAGAGAGTGGTTTAAGGTCTGCTGTAAACAAGCAGAATAATTTATGCATTAAAAAAAATATGGAAGAACAGGGTAAGGCAAGAGGAATAAAAGAGATATAAAGCCTATACCACAAAAAAGAATGAAATCTGTAAAAAGTTCATATATAAAACTTTGACTGAACTTATGCACCTTTGGATTTCACACACCAGTAGTTATTTCTATGCTCATATAACTCACAAATTAAACTTTTATTAAGTGCATTCAGAACTTTCTATTTTTGCACATTCCAGACACTTCAGACTTTCCATAACTGTCATCCAGAGAAGTCTCACTCCCAAAGTAGAGTGGGAGAAAAATGTGCACTGTCTGTAGATATATAATACATGATGGCTGATCCTTTTTACCACATTTATCTTGGAATTCCGGTGACATGAACAAACCACTTGAGCCATACTTTAGTGGGGTTTTATGGCCAATGCATAACCCCTTGGTTAAACTTGCTAATGACAATAATTAGCAACCAAAAATATTGATGTTCTTTTGCCCTTGAATATAGAATGGTGACCTGTCACCTTGTGACTGAATTCACAGTATCCTTCATATGACATGCAGCCAGTCAAACATATTTCTCCTTAAAAATCCTCTCTCTAAAACATCCAAAGTAATTTTGTGTCAGTATTACTAACAGACTCTATCAAAAACTGGATTTTTATAACCCTGCCCACAGCTATTTAATATGCATTATAACTGATTTCAGAAAGAGAACAAAGCATTTATATAACATTTCACAGAAGATGCAAAGTATCAGACTATATACGTTTGTTCTGGGTTTTTTTTGAGGTGATCCAAAATATCTCGTTACATATATATATATATACCTATATTTAAGTGCAGGTCCACAGTTCTTCAGTCCTGCTTTTGCATTTTTAGTTACAAAACAGTTATGATTGAATATCAAATAGCCAAAGTTGCAAGCTAAGAACTTGTTTTATGTATTCATTCCCTTGAACGATGCAATCCATCCATTGCAGTTTATTCAGATTTCTGACCACTGACAGGAGGATAATGTGCCATACTTCAAAGCCCATTTTATCAAAACATCGAAATGTAGTCTCCAAAAAGACTGTCGCCAGTGTAACATGTTTGTCAAGCAACATGTTTTTGAAAGTATTTTAATCAACTCTCAATATCTTTCTACATTGGACACTTAGAAATCAAATGTTGTTTTAATGTATTTAAAATACATAGAAAGTGTCTGTTGTGAAGATTTAGTTTACCTTTCTACATTATTTTGAACCAGAATTTTCTAAAGAGACATATTTCCCCCCCTTTGTAACATTAAAATATAGTTTTCACAAAGATACGGGATCAAACTCTTTCAAACTTCAGAAGCACATACCTATGCTGGATGCAAAGCAACAAAATGGATTATTTGGTGACAGTAGCACACAGAAACCCCTGTGCAGAATAGATCTGTCTGAATAACAAAAAAATTATTCCCTAGTAATTTATTTAGCAGCTGGCAAGGGGGAACAGAACAGACTTTCTATGACGAATATTATTGAGCCGTATATAAAACTGGTCATATAGTGAAAATATACATTCATAGATAATTTCATCATCAATTGAGTAAAACAACTGGGACTGAATTTCTGTTCATAAATTTTCTGTTCAGCAGTTGTGCTGTTCCTTTTATTCTCCGAGCTACAGGATTTCTACCAAGAAACAAGCAAACCAAAGCAAAATCATTTTCAAAATCTAAGGCTAACACAGCAGGAAATGTTAGCAGGTATTTGCAAAATCTACCTCCATTTATATATAAAAATGATAAAAATTTTGATAAAAATGAACTAACACAAAATCCCATGAGAACACAGTGCCACACAATTCCTTTCACTGCCTGGGGTAACAAATACCGTGCTTTTAAACCCAGCCTCTGCAGGGTTAGCATATGCCCTGGCCTTTGAACAAAATGTTCCTAAATTCACAATGTTCACAGCCACAGCACAA
This sequence comes from Edolisoma coerulescens, assembly GCA_013397115.1. Classification (NCBI taxonomy): domain Eukaryota; kingdom Metazoa; phylum Chordata; class Aves; order Passeriformes; family Campephagidae; genus Edolisoma; species Edolisoma coerulescens. Next base: position 1,074,147 of record VWZW01001823.1, read on the forward strand.
AGAATTGTAAAGACTCTTGCTGCAAAGGCTTTTAAGCTCACAAAACAAGGTGCTGCACGGCTTCTGGCACAGGAAGATATAAAAGTCATTCATGAGTGACTGTCACACCTTGTGAGAAAATACAAAGCAGCACAGACTTCAAACCAGTAAATGAAACAGAGACCAAACACTCAAAATGTTTTTTGCTAGTCAATAGAGACCTACTGCGACCTGAAGCTCATGGATAGCTTTCAACTGGCTGCTGGATCTACTACCAGCGCTAGAGCAAATCAGAAAGAAGTAGATTTCCAGTAACTTAGAAGAAAGCTGGTCCCAGTGACAGTGAAGCTGTGGAGTGTTTGGTTCCTTTGGAGGAAGAACTGGAGGCTTGCAGAGGTGGGCTCCTTCCTACGGAAGGGGGAAAGAGCAGCAAACATAAGCACTGGGCGTTCGAACGGGCACTAAATCCTGAAGAAGAGGAGACAGGCTTGCTACCCACTTTGGAGAAGCCCACATCACCACACAGGCAGAACACAAGAAGCTGGTGGGACTCTCTCCAGTTCAATGAGTTTGGCATTAGCTCAAAGTCTCACTCTTTGCATTCATTGAGTTCATGAAAAAGTTAAATGGAAGGAGGTACATCACACCTGAAATTCACAATTAAAGCATTATTTGGGCTCCTTCTACAAGCTAAGACATTTTCAAATGCATATCTAGCCTTCCTAAGATAAATTATTCTTGACTGCAAATCCTGCAAATGATTCTTGCTTTATCTTGATTAGTAGAGCCCAGGGTTTAACTTCTGGATAAGACTAAGCCAAGTCAGGTAAACTGATGGCAAAGTCTCTTTCTGACCTTTTTTGGTTTTTTTAAAGTATATTATGTTATTGAAAGCAGAAAGCAGCAGCTTGGTAATCTGATTTCTGACAAAAAAATAATTTATACATTTATATATGAATGGAGGCAGATAAACAAATAGATATACAGTCACATGCATACAGGACAGTGTTCCAGTTCAGGTCAAATTAGGAAATTCCTGTCTTTGTAACAGTGTTGATTAGAGATAGAATTTTATTTTCCAGTATTCCTACATTGTCAACAACACTTGTTTAGATGCAGTTACAGGAATCTTACCGAACTTTTGATGACATAACTGCTTTGGTACAGCAACTCAATGTAAATGACTTTAATAGTAGTGATTCTGGTAGGTATAAAATGCTTTTGCTAGACAGTGCAAGTATTTTAACCTTATCATATAAAAGACAGTATCAGAGAAGTAGGAGGAAAAACTGTGTATCACAGTAGGAAAAAGATAATCTGAGTTCACTCACGGGGCTACTTCCTTCTATTTTTCTTTTGTGACTTATATTTAATGATAATATTTCTGAGAAGTGTCTCCTACTCCCTTTCCTTTCTTTCATACTGGAAGAAAATCACAACCACAAGTCTCTTGTACGAAATTTGGAGAGAAAATTTAAGAAGTTTCTCCAAACAAAGGCTGAAACAGCCAAACCAACAGCCATAGTTATGAAAGACCTCGGGTTTTTTTTCTTCCCTTGAGCAGGCAGACCATCAGCAATTAGATGCTATACCTCAGTATTAGTTTACAAATGCACAGACATGAAAGGGCTAATTGGAGAGGTAAAAGAAGCCACCAGCCTGTTGTTCTGCAGGACTTACTGCTGGAGCAATACCAGCTGGAAGAGACCAGAAAGAGCCCCACACACCACCTCACATGCCAGCGCAGACAACTTTTGACCACAAGACCTTGCCCTGGAAAACAGAAAGAGAAGTTCTGAAGTCTCTTAATAGCAACAAACTCTGCCAATGCTAGGCCTATTCTTGGGCCTTTGAAGAAATTACTTGTGCCAACAAAATAGCTTCATGGGGGAAAAAAAAAAAGTAGCTCCCCAACCAGAAGAAGCAGCAGCAGACCCAGGGTCCTTGGTCCTTGCAAGTCTCAGCACATGAGAGCTGGCAGAAGCAAGGAGGGACAGGATACCTGCCTCCCACCTGGGCTAGGGCTGCCCCATCTTCTGGGGCTACAGGAGCCCTTTCTCAAAACCCAAGAAACAACAAGCGTAAGAAAAAAACACAGCTGCCTTTTCCAAAGACAGTACAGGATTATAGAATCCACTCTAGAGATGCCAGGAGACAGTTCTCAATCAGAAAAAAACCCCTACATTCTCACTTCCCTGTAGGCCAAGGGTAAAACCCTTGTTCTTCTCTCCTGTCTTTGGAAGCAGGTTCACACTGGAGACATTTCATGGGGTTCCTAAGCATGAAGAATTGAATAAAACCAAAGCTTAAGTCACAAGACCAGCACATTTCTTTATTTACTACATAGCTTTCCCAGCTTCATCTCTATGCAAAGCAGGCACTCTCCAGAACAGAGCTAGCAGTGACTCCTTAGTAATGTGCACAATACATTAGAACACAATCCAAGGCCTACATACATCTGTTTTTGGTAATAAAAGTAGTTCAGCCTGCTTCAAGAGCAAGAAGCACATCTCTGAGAGAAGAAAAAACACATCCACAAATACAGCAAATACATTTCTGTGGCTTTCCCTTTTCATTTTCCTTGCACACAAGTTGATGAAAGCTAAAGGGCAGCATTCAGTCATACACACCTCAACACTCTAGCCCACCTTCCCCTTCAGAGAACTTTCAAATTCAATTGCTCTTCAACAATGCAACAAAGCCTTACAAAATACTCTTTTTCTGCAGGTTTGCACCAAAGAATTGGAAAAGCAATCAAGCTAGACATCTGCTAGAAGAGCAGCAATTAAGAGCCTAGCAGATATTAATGATACAGGTAATCTAGCCCCTCTCTCAAGTGAGCCCTGCAAGGCAGAGAGAACAAATACACTGCTGAAATCAATTCTTTATTCAACAGATGTTTTTAAATCACAAACTGACTGAGGATTATATGTACTGTGTTATTTTCAAAATGGAGATTTTTTTCACTTCTCCTTTTTCTGTTTCCTTTTTGCCAAGTGGGTACAAAAAGCCCAACTCTATCCACTCCTTATTGTGACACATCTTTGTACCCACAAAAAGCTGAAAACACTTGTTGAACAGCTAAAGAAACACAGAGCAAACAAACCCAAGCTGAAACTCAATAACAGTTTAAAATTCAGTTTTATGTTTTTCTAATTGCTCAGGTACTAAGGCTTTGATGCAGAGATAGATTTCAGGCAGAAATTTGCTCACCATTTTAAAAAGCTTTATAAATATTTTATCATCAAGATGTTTATAAAGGGAGTACCTTCTACTCTGCTGAAGTCAGAGTAGAGAATATTTTAGTGGTCCCTCTACTTATGGTTAGAAAAAAGGCAAGAACCAACTCCCACAACTTTGCTCACCCACTCTCACTATTCTCATGTCCTACTTTAGAGCTGATGTGTCTCCTTTCTTTTGCTCACCACATCTCAAATTATTTCTGATTTGATGGACAAGTGTGGTCACCAGAGTACCTCTATTTGCAACAAAGACCTTGTGGTCCTGCTAGAGAGAAAGCCATGGGCTACTATCCATATGGGCTATATTTTGCTATTTTCCTGGTTGTGACTCACAGCTCTAACTTTTCCATATACCATACTGAGCTTGTGAAATCCTGTATAAAAAGAATGGATCATTCATTTTAAACTGTACAGTAAATACTCAGCAATGCCCTTCCCTTCAGCTCTTCTCAATCATTGTTTCCTTCCTGTCTGTCATTGTTGTAAAGGTTTGTCTATTAAAACTCAAATTAGAGAAAGTCAAAATAGCTTCATTAATTTTTATTTGTTTGGTTTTTAAATGTAAAACTTTTTCTATTGTGCCATATTTTCCAGGGAAGTGTAACCTTGAATAGAACCTCATGGACTCCTTTTGGATTTGTCATTCACAAGAGAGGTGGGTGCACCCTCTCTGAGGCACAACAAACTGTGTGCTTTTCCTCAGCATGTTAATCAGGGCCTACAGTCAAATTTCAGCAGATTTAGGTTTAGAAAAACAGCTCTTCCTCCTGTAGGTAAGGGAGGATGCAGTTCATTATTAGGCTACGTTGTAGCCTCACTAAAGTATACATCAGGAAAAATACAGTTTCTGCCTGCTTTGGACAGCCCAACCAGGGGATCAAAACTCCTGCAAGGCTCAACAAGTCAAGGTGTATGGAATGGGGGCACCCATACAGCTGTTCTTTTGTGTCTGCTTTGCCATCTTTTCCTCTATAAACTATTTTCAGATTAGCTATAGTTTTGCCAGTTGGCTGTAGGCAAAGAAACCTCCTGGAAAATTCTAGACAAAAAGATGTTGAACAAAACTAATTTTAAAAAGAGGGCAAAAAAAATTGTTTTGGGCAGCAAGCTTCTCTGTATCCATTTACTAACATATTCTTTATACCTCTAAAGAGAAGCATTTGTGTTTCTCTAATGAATCACAAAACCAAACTTTAAAAGTAGCAGATTATTATGACAGGAAAAGGGTAGGAGAGGAGATAAAAAAGGGACTTTACTAATGTTTTTTCATTCTTTTAGATATCTTCAAAGGCAAAAAGCTGAAACTAGGAAGAGAAAGGTACTTGGAATCTCTGGTAATAAGAATACTTTCAAGTCTTCTGCTATGCAAGTACTTCAAGTGTCACACAGTATTTCCTCACAGATGTTTTTATTAGACTCTTTTCCAAAGGTAACACAAATTGTACTTCTCAATCTCAGACGGAAGAGCCAGCTTAAAGATTAAAGTGTTTGTTCTCCTGTCATAAAGAAGCTCTTGGCCCCATTTTGAGTATCCAGTATTTTCTCCATTGTTTAAGTTACACTGCACATAGTGGCATTAATTAATTCCATGGCAAATAAAAGAGTTATTCTGAGGTATTTTGCTGTCAGTAGAAACGGAACAATGGAAACACATTGAGAGAGAAACTGCAGTTTGGGTCTGTCCCTGCGTACCTGGGACTTGCACAAAGGAGGGGGATATTGGGGGAAAGAAATCAATGGAAAAACGCTTTTAGAAGAACAAAAACTGTCTCTGTTATTAAAACAAACTTACAACTCCCTCCTGTAACTCATCCTACCAGCTAGACAAGGTATTTGGTAATACCAGGGATCTTTTAGGTCTTTGGTTGACCTAAGTCAGAACTAAAATTTTACTTTTCTACAAAGGAAGAAAGGGGCACAAAGGGGAAAAGAACACAGGGCAGAGGAAGCCAATTTCAAGTAAGCTAAGGGACCATCAGCCGGTCAGATCATGGTGAGCATCTTGGGAAGGGACAATTTTGGGCTGAGGTGTGTATTAGGGCAGCTCCCTGACAGTGTGTGTGGTGCTAAGGCTTTAGGGTTTCTCCTTCTCTCTAGAACAGTTACTCCTGAGGGAATGTCTGATGAACAGTCTGGGAGAGGGATTTGCTTTCCTGATGCCCACAGCTGCCAGGAAAAAATATAGAGGTGTGTTCCTCCTGACCAGGACCCTCACCAGCCTACTTTTAAGCTCGGTTTATCATTATCTCTAAGCATATTTCACTAATTTGGCAATATTTTAGGCCCTGCCACCCTGAGAATGGTACGTCTGGAGCAATAAGCACAGGCATCACCCAGCCAGGTCACTCCTGTCAGGCAAGGGAACTCACTGAGGTCTGGTCACCACTGGAATGTCCTGGTCACCACTCCAGGGGTGCTGGACTCTGCCTGCAGAGAAAGCAGAGCAGGTTTTGCCTCTCAGCGTGCAGGGATACCCCATGTAATTAGTAATGGGAACTAAAGCACTAGATGGAATTTATATTAAAACACCAATGCCAGCTAAATGCCTGCCTCCCACAGAGAATCCAATACTGTTGCTTGAAAAATCCAGCAGAAGAGTATCCAGGGGCCACAGTAGCCTCAGAAGAATCACAGAATGGTTTGGGTTAGAAGGGACCTCAAAGACCATTTTTTTCCAACCTCCTGCCATGGGCAGGGACACCTTTCACTAGATCAGGCTGCTCAGAGCCCCATCCAACCAAGTCTTGAATGCTTTCAGGAATGGGGCACCCACAGCTTCTCTGGGCAACCTGTTCCAGTGCCTCACCACCCTCACAGTCAAGAATTTCTACTTAATATCTAATCTAAACTTCCCTCCTTCAATTTAAAGCTCTTCCTCCTTGTCCTATCACCTCACACCCTTGGAAAAAATCCCTCTCCAGCTCTCTTCAAACCCCCTTTAGGTACTAATGCAAGGAACGCAAAACTGAGAAGATACCAACTTGTAGTACATAAATATTTCTTAATCGTACTTCAAAACTAAAAACACAAAGGAAAGGAAGAAACATATCTGGGGTTGAAGAAAAGGAGCACTGCTTCTTCAGACATCTAATATTTCTCTGAGGTTTAACTTAACTGCTTTCTGACAAGATATGCCCTGCCCCAATCTTACAAAAAATGATTGAAAAATATTTTTAAACTGCATGTAACCAGTAAAAAAGAAGTAAAAGTAAACGACCACAAATGTCTTGATTTATCACACCAGAGACTGAAAAAAGTAATGAGGAAAAACTCTAGGGAAATTTATCATTTTATACCACTGGTAAAACAACTCCTTCCCATGCAATGCTGAGACCCTCAACCCAAAACATTGCACAGAGCTGACAGCATACCACACTTGTCTGTACAGAGGTGATCTCTAAGGTATACCACATATGTGACATTGCAGAGTCTGCAACATAAAATAGAAATGGACTTCTCTCATGAGGAAAAGCAGTTTTCTTCTGTATCTTTTTTTGCCTCACATTTACACACTTTCCTTAAACAAAGCCCAAGGACTCTCGAGAGACTGGCTGAACAGTATCAAATGCAAAAGAGATTTAATCTTCAGATTTGTGGGACTTCAAAGATACAAACACTCTGTAAAACACAGGTCTGCATACTATCTTTAATTTATATGCATACATTTATGTTCGTCAGGTTTGTAAAAACCTCAAAGCAGATTTAAGGCATGGAAGAAGAATTTACCGAAAGCGCTCATGGTTCTATGGTCTGTTTCAAATCAAAATTGTTTTCCTTTGATTTATCAAAACCAAAAATAGATTGATGTCATCCGATTTCTAGTTTCTTGTTTTCCTGCCAAAAATTCCTGTACACTACTCCTATTCAGGCTTGCATTGATGCTTTCAGACATCTACGTGTTCTCCTAGAACATTTAAGGGCCGTATGTTTGCATCTCTCAGTAGAGAGCAGCTGAAGAATTTGTAGAGCAAAACCCCAGTTTAAACACAGCAAAAGATGCACACTAAGCAATAAGACTTAAAGCATAACATAAAAACTCAACAGGTTTCTGTATGAATCAGGGCCACATATCCGAACGCAAGCAAGACATTCTTTCTGCTTCTGCTCATGTTCTTTTGGCACAGGGTTTTTTACATTTAAAGTAGTACCAGAAGAGGAATAATTTTGCATTTAATAAATTAGATGTATTTTTGTTGACACAACAGACATCATAGAAGGGTGACAATGACAGAGCTAGAAATCACAGGCAAGAAAAATGCTCAATGCCTTTCCCATATGCACAGGAGGCAAATTATGTAATTTTTACAACAAATGCATTTTAGACTAGCTCAAGATCATACTAAGAAGAATCTAGTTATTACCTGCTTGTTTATCTAAGTGCCTCTTTACTGTGTGAGTCAAGTGCATTGCAAAGATTTTCATTGCAGCAGAAAATATCTAAACATGCAAATACTTTCAAGCCCCCAAAGGGCCAATAACACTGTCCAAGGAATCAGTCTTGCAGAACCTAGGCTTCAAGCCAGAGGTGTTTGAACAAATAGTTCTCCAGCAATCTTATCTATTAACAACATGATAATTTTTGCAAGCATCTGGTTTCTTTCCTACTTGTGAGTAGCCACCAAACCTATTAAAGGAATGGGGAACAGAAAGAAGCTGGGCAGCCAGCTAACAGAGACTTGCCCCCAGCTGGGGAGGGGTAGCCAAACAGTGACATAAAGATGGACAGTCTTGAGTTTGATTATCTAAGAACAAAGAGAGCCGAGTTCAGTCCCTGGCGCAGCCACAAAGCTTTTCAATACCTTCAGATAAGATTGCTACGTGAGCCAGCCATCTGGGAGGAAATTAATAAAAAAATATCCAGAAAAAATGCTATGTTAAATGCTGTATATATAGATTATGACATCCACACCTATTTTGTACATAAGGCACATACATTTTTCCATGAGTTTGTTCACATTTCCTCTCATGCCAAAAGAAAATTCATTCAAATCTCCTATTACCTCATAAGCATCTTAATTATTGATAAAAAGAATAAGAAGAGATGTAAGAAATTCCTCTTTCTCCTCTCTGGGGATGATACCTATTAATTTCCTTTGCTTCTCTACAAAGTGTCAGTAAAACAGTGATTGCTCTTGTGCAAAAGAATTGGGGAGTGGAGACAAAGGAGAGGAGTCAGTCTGAAAAAAGTGGGGGTTAATTTACCCATTTGGTTTTGATTTAGATTTAATCAACACAATCGTCTGACCTAAAAAAAAAGTTAAGAAAATAAATGCCCCATCACCAACCCCAAACTACAAATATAACAAACAGTGTAGTTCATATAATCAGATATATATGATAGCATTTTCCTGGTTTTTTATATATAATGTAACAGAAAAATTGCATCAAGAAGAAAAATAAAGCTTTGAGACTAAGGCACAATGCAGAAAGAGAAACGGGGATGTAAGAACATGCACAAGGCTGAATAACTTCAGAGAAAATGTTTAACCTCTCCATTACTCAGTTTCTCTCTAACAGACACAGAACACTATGCCCTTACAATTCTAATTGTTCCCCTGGCTAACATGAAGAGTTAACAGCAGAATGGCTGGTGTACCACTTCTGGCTACTTCATCCTATGCCATTCATAAAGGGTTTTTTCTGCCATCTGCATATATCCATACTTAATCAACGTCAGTTCTTTCGTTTTCCAACATGAAGTATAATGAGACAATTTTTTTCAACAAAAACTGTGTTTTGGCCAGTTCTTTGTGTGGGGGAATTCAGACTACTGAACAGCCCTCAGAAATCATGGAGCAGTGCCATGTGCAATGACCTCACGACATCCAGCCATTTAATCTGAGATGCAACACAAGTGAGGTGCTGGCAAAACACATGGACTTTTTTTGGAAGACCACTCAATGTTACTCCAGTTATCATTTTCCATCTTGTTTCCCCTCCTCATTTTCCAGAACTTGGGAGAGTAGACAGAGGAGCTTGGTGTGCTGTTGGAAAGAAATGGGGGTGGAAGGGGGCTGAGAAAAGATGCCAGGAGATCTCCATCAAGGACCACGCTTTTTCCCCCTCCTTCCATAAGCGTTCAACAGCTATTTACAAAATAAAACAGGCTGAATTTCTTGATACCAAAATCATGCCAGCGTAGGTGTGCCAAGACAGAGGATTAAAGGAAGCTCACAAGAGACCCACCAGCATCACAAGGGGCTGAGTGGCTCCAGAAAGCCATGATGTGGCCCAATAGCCCTGGACACATATCTCTCCCAGGGCTGCTGTGCTTGCATACAAGTGGTGATCCCCCAGGCTCAGTACTGGGCCCAGTCCTGTTCAATATCTTTATTGATAATCCACCCCAAAATCTGCTCTCTGGGCTGAATAAGACATTCAACAGAGACCCACAGAGCACCCCAGGAGAACACCTACGGAGACCTTAAGGGTGCCAACTCTCAGCCTGTCATTTTAGAGCCTTACAATGGCAAAAGAAAACACCAATGTAGTCTTTCAGCTGGTCTTAGACCACCTTTCCCAAAAATCTTATCACTCCTTCCATAGAAGCGGCGCCACAGCAGCCTCCTTCTCCAGTCGTTTCAAAACAAATTGAAATTTTGATACCTGATCACCACAGATCTTGAGGTGTGAGGAGAGCAGAAGAGAGAATCCACTAAGGTGCTTGTCCTGTTCCCCTTAAGGTCAACAGCAGCACTGGGAACTCGCATCAATAACAATCCAAGCCAAGGTGAGATCAATAAGTTCAGACAAGGTCTCTGCAGGTAACTGGGTTTCTCACATCCGTGCTCTCCCCCAGCCCCCCAAACAAAGTGAATAGATGCAGTAAGAGCACATACAGGTCTGAGACCTTTTTTTCCCATAAGGCTCAACAGATGTTGGCTTATGGAAGGTTTGCCTGCACGTACTACTACTAGCTGTATATTTTGCCAATATGAGCAGGGAGGGAGAGAAAAAAATTCTCTATTCTAAGGAAATAAAGAGCTTTTCTCTCAGCCACATCTCAACATGTTTTTCCATTTTTTCTCCTCTTACTGTTTACGAGAATTTCAGCAGAAGTCTTTACTAGAAGATGAAATTGTATAATTTCCATTTCAGTGAATGCAAAGCTTTTATTTTTACAAATCCTCATGTTTTCCCATTAGGCCTCTGTAAGGAAAAAGAGGAGTTGTGATATCATGCATATATACAATATGATGTGCATGAAGCACATCTAAAAATAAAATTAAAATCTCCAAGACAGATGTAATAAGAGTTTTGCAGTAAAAGTTATCAACATTAACATACTAGTTCTAATTTATTCTACTTCATACATTTAAATTTATTAACTTCAGGCCTTATATTGGCTACAGAGTGTGGCTCTGCATTCCTGAGTCAGTTGACAACGAACAGTTAAGTTCCAATAAATTGGAAAGGTGAAGTAGGGTAAGCCTAACTAATGGAAGAAAATGATGCCAGTGCAAATCCAATACACCACAGTAAAGCAGCAGCAGCACAAAAATATTCCACCATATGTTTCAAGGGCTGGCTGAAGCTTCATGCAGAAAGCTTTGATGTTTCCACTGTAATTGAGAATGTCAATACTTCCAGGGTAGAAAACTTGCTTCCATCGATTAAATACTTGATTTTCAGACTCCACATAGGAAGAATGTCTGCTTCCTCAAATTCGCTCCACACCAGCTCACCTTATGTTGTTTTAGAGCATGTGAGACAGAGGCTGTACCACAGTATTTCTGTGTTTCTGTAACAGTGTGGCTTTAGACTGAAGGGCAAAATGGGTGTATGGCAATATTCTAATTCAGAAACGATCTGCACTCTCTTTCCACCATTGCAAGTGGAAATTTGTGTAAGAATCAGATGGATCCCAAACATTTTGGAAAACTGAAAAATGCACAACTATCCAAAATATACACAAATTAAAGCCTTATCCATGGTGAAAGAGCAGCACACACATAACAAAAGCTTGTCAGAAGATCCACAGAAAATCAAGAACTAGAGGCAATAAAAAGAAACCAAGCTCCTGAGGACAACTGTCTCCATCTCCCTGCTCAGTCCAAAGCTGCCCATTCACAGTTTTGGGGGATAGCATGCCCTTTTTCAGAGGAGCAAAAAAAAAAAGGGAAAACTGACAATACTTGATTACAAAATAAACAGGTCTAATGCTTCTCTCCTCTGGTGCCATGTCTTCCCCTTGAAATCAAGCTGCACAGAAGAATTTAGGGTGTAAATCCCCATTCAGGCACTGAAACAAAGAGCAGGCTCATTTTCCAGGAGCTGCTAAGCACAGAGGACCTCCTCACCAAGAAAGCAGGGACTTCTTTTTTTCCTCCTCCTGCCTTACCCCTACTTTTTTTTTTTTTTAAGGTTCAGAGGGAGTTGACTTTCAAAGCAGCTCTGATCTCCACTTTGGTCTGCATCATTAAGCAGCTCCCACAGCAAGATCCCTTCCAAATGAAATTTGGGTGGCAGAGGCACACCAGCATGACACCTAACACTCCGCATCTGTGAACGGCCATTTTGTGCACAGGCCAAAGCTGAAGGCTAACACCCCAGAAAATATGTACACCCTGCATAACCTGTCCTCAGTGCTGTTTTCTTGTACAGATCTTCCCCCCTTTGGTGACATTGCTGCAAACCACCTGCAGCAAACCTTCCGGCAGTGCACAGCCCTCTACTTCCCTTCTGCTCCCCACTAAGCAATGGATGGGATGTGTCCTAATTTTGCAGCTCCTTGACAGATGGGAAAAGTTTGAATTAAAGTGAACTCTGTGAAGATCTGTGTCTAATGCTTGTGATATTAAAGACAAAAAACCCACTCCCCGCATATGTTAACATAGTTCTACTTTGCATAGTTAAAAATAGAGTAAGTCTGACTTTAGGGATCTGAACTTGGTCATACTGTGCACACACATTAATTTCTATTTTTTGTCAAATTAAAAATTTTTCTATCTGTGACACTACATTTCTGTCGCAAAAGATCAAGGGACAGCTACACTCTGAGGATTAAAGGTAAAACCATCTCGAGGCAGAAAGTCAGTTAATGTTAGCAAGACAGTCCAACTTCAGTCAGAAGCCCCTGAGGCACCACATATAATGCCAAGAGAAAAAGAGTGTCCTCCCTGAAGACCTTAGCACATAAACAGATGTCCAGGAAAATGGTGAGAATTGATCCAGGAGAAGGGAAGAAAAGATTGAGGGAAAAGACACAGCCATAACCTCCTCATCCTTCAGGAGGAGAGCCCAGAATATCTCAGTGCTGCTGGTCAATACACCTCATGAACCACTGCATATAAAAGCAATCTGTATGCCCCTCCTCGCCACACCCAAATTCTCCCTCTTCTCCTCCCCCCATCCCACTCACTTGCAATAAAAATAAAAGCACATGTATGACTATGGTGGATTAACGTCATAGTGGCAAATGTTGAAACAAGCAAAGCAGTGACCTCCTGGTAAAGTTACAAACCCATCTTCTCCTTTGCTTCCCTTTGCAGACCTTGGGACAGAGATATCTGATCTGCCTTATAGGAGTTGATGTACTGCACACCGTTCACGAGCCCTTGGGCAGCACCAAGCAGTATGGTCCCTGTCTTGGTTAGGTTGCAGATCCACAGCACCCTCCAAGATAAATTTTACACAAAATCAAACCAATATTTTTAATAGACACCTCATCAGGTTGTTTGTTTGGGTTTTTTTTCCCCACACCATGAAAATGAATTAGGAGGGAAAGTTAATAACCTGGATAATTATGTTTGTGGAAATCTTCTGCAAGATTTAGTTCACAAGAAAAAACACATCTTTTTTTCTCTGCCATGAATAATATTTTGGCAATATGAAAAAAAAAAGAGGTGCCAATCTCGCAAAACTTCTCACACATTGCCATGGTTTGCCTTCAGCCAGAAACCAAGCACCACGTAGCCCTTCATTCCCTCTCCTCCAGTTAGGATGGGCAAAGAATTGGAAGAGTAAAGGTAAGAAAACTTGTGGGTAGAGATAAAGAAAATAGGATAAAGCTGGACACTCAAGCAAAGCAAAACAAGGAATCCGTTCACTGCTTCCTGTGGGTAGGCAGGAGTTCAGCCAGTCCCAGGAAAGCAGGGCTCCACCAGCTGTAATCATGACTTGGGAATACAAGTGCTATCACTCTGAACATCACCTTCTTCCCCAGCTTCATGTGCAGCGCATGACTCCACATAGTGTGGAATATTCCTGTGGTCACTTGGGGTCAGCTCTCCTGGCTGTGTCCCCTGCCAGCTCCTTGTGCACCCCAGCCCACTCACTGGTAGGGTGGGGTGAGAAGCAGAAAAGCCCTCAGCTCTGTGTAAGCACTGCTCAGCCGTAGCTAAAACAGCCCTGTGTTATCAATAGTTTCCAGAACAAATCCCAAACACAGCCCCACATTAGTTACTGTGAGGAAAATTAATTCCACCCCAGTCAAAACCAGCACACACAGGAACAATTTAAGTGGTACAAAGTGTACGACCCAATTCGACTACACAAGGACTTGGAGAATCTGGCTTCTGCTTTTTAAATAAAGACTGCCAAACTATAGACATCAGGGCATCAAAGGCAAAGGATAGATAGAAGGAAATCCCAAATCACAATTTACACATTTCCCCACCAGTTAAAAAACTCTATTATGTTAAGATATTGCCATTTTCCTACCATCATTTAAACTTCGGAATATTTGATGGATAGCCTCCAAAAACTCATGTTCTTACAGTATTTCATCTTGCTGGTTTCATTAAGATAGGATTATAATTCCAGATCTCATGGTTGCAAATAAAAGCAGGAAGACTCTATATAAACACAACCCCCCCAAATACTACTGTTATTTAGATTTATATTTTCAGTATTTCACATGATTTTTAGTGGCATAAAATTGAATATTGGCCAATAATTTTGTTCATATATTGAAGCAATTTAGAGAGAAAACTAGATGTAGATTGTCAAGAAAACTAAAAGTTATTGGAGGTTTTATGTGTGTATATATATATCCACATATGTATATATATTTTACCCCAAGGCGAATTTGACATTGATTTTGACATAAATTTTATTCTTGCTAATTTTTGCAACAGACTGTTTCATATATTGCCAACGTAATTCCAGATGCTAAAACAGTTTAAACACTGGAAAATAAAAAAATACTAGCTGGATGTTAGAGACCTCATATAATACATATCAATGAAGTATACCTAAATCTATATCATGTTCATACCTAAGTTGATGTCATGTTTAATTGAAAATTTCTATTTCTTTTCTAGATATTAATGTCCCACGTTAACAGAAAATAAGGGGCTGAATACCCCTCACTTGACATGAGGCATAACAGTATCTCTTATGAGCCAGCCCACAGAGAAACCTCACACAACGGCTTTGTAGAAAGGAGTGCACTTCCTTCAGCTCTCCATGCACTGGTGAGCACCCTATCAGTACACAGATGAATCAGAGGCTGCTTCTGGTGGTTTTTACCCTGTTAATGATGTATTTAAAACCAGATCTGGACCATTAATGCATTTCACATTGAGCAAAGCAATACTCTGAAGAGAAGGACTTTCAAGCAACTTCTAATTTAAGCTGCAAACTAAACAACAAAGTAGGCAGGAGAGTTTCTGGCTGGAGATCTTGACTTCTCTGCAACACCTTTTTATGTTTTAGCTCTGCAGAAATTAAAGGACTGATACAAGAGCTACTGGATAAACTGCACTATTTTTTGTATGCAGGTGTCAGCCTTGATGACAATAAGGATCCCTTCTGGTTTGAAATCTCTGGAACCAATAACAACAGAAGGAGACGTGGCTTCACAGAGGGTACCACTAAAACAATCATTTTTTCTTTCACTACTGTACCAAACAATCACCAAGCAAAATTGCCTTAGCATAAAACTTGATTTGAACAGCTCTTTCAGCAATGTAATACATAATACCCAAAAGAATTCTCCTAAAAACAGCCTCAGATTTTTATCAGCTAAGTTATAAACAAATTTGGATGCAGCAAGATGCAATCCACCAGTTTGCTGAAAATGTGATTTTACTTTATTTGTCCCATGTTCAAGAATGTTCAGTTGATTTTTTTTCATTTCATGCCTCTCCCTACAAATAGGGAGACCAAGAAAGGAAGGGAGACTTGAGAGCCCAGAGAATAACACAGAGCCATACTTACACAGCCATACCCACAGCTACTGCCACCATTTGCCCAGGAATTTCTGCAGAGAAGTTTTAGGACTGATAGGCATGGAGAATGACTGAAAATGAGGAGGGGCAGGAGCAGGGTGAAGTTCCTCTGTGAAGGACAAGTGCTGGTAGCTCTCAGATGAGCTAGTCACCATGACCCTAGCACACGTCTCTGTGCAGCTTCTCCAGACACCCAGATTGCAAGACAGAGGACAGGCAATAAACCCAAATGAACCACAAAGGTGACATGGGAAGGAGACACTTCCTGTCTCCCACAGGCTTGTCAACTACAAGCTCCTAAATGACAGAAAAAAGCCATCAAAAGATCAGCAGCCTGCTGAGGGTCCAATGAATGGCTTCCCTGCTATTATCAATGCATAAAATCCTTCACAGACAACTGGGACACATGCGTCCTATTCCTGGGGCCAGGCAGCTGAACAGGCTACTCAGTCTCACACTCTCCTACACATATACTTACAGGTAGCTAAAAACATAAGTACAAACAACTGAAATTGGTTTTGTTTTAAAATAAAATCATCTTCCTCTTCTATAACGTCTCTGAGATTTGCTACATCGCTGACACCATAGGGAAACATTTTCTTAGAGTCTCTAAGTGCAAAAGAGGTTTTGGAGACCCTTAATTCTGTTTGGAACTAGAATCATCAGCAAAAGTCTCCAAGAAATGATGCAAGGAAGACTTTCTATATAGTATACTTGAATGTAGTAAGAACTGACATGACAAAAAAACCCAAAAGAGGCCATTCTCACAAAAACTACCAAGGAATTTAGGAAACTAAAGCAGTGAAAGAAACTAGATGGCTTGCTAGGGACACTCTGCCCTGTCTAACTCTCTCTGCAGTTAGTTTTCTAAGCCAGAGAAGAACGCAGCCTAGGAACTTCAGATAACCCTGTTTATATACTCTGCAATAAAATCTGCCTATTACTACTTAAAACAGAAGGGCATATTAACACAACAGTAGTCAAATCTGGCTTTTGATATGCTCTTCTACTCTTTCTGATGCTATTTTTAAAGCTCTTTCTCATCCTGTTACTTACAGCTAATATTACACTTTCTCTCTCCTGTTTATTGCTTTGTCCTTTTTATTTTATGGACAACTTGTTTTAAAACCCTTATTAGAAGTGTTTTCCATTTGTTAAGGGACAGAGAAGTATAGCTTTGTTCTGAATTGCTTCCAAAAATTATATCTGAACTATTGTCAAATCTGTAAAGAAACAGATTGATTTTTCTTTCACAGTTTTCAGAGCATCAACATGGAGAATCAATCAGAGCTAGATTTTCCATCATTTAACAAACTGTACAATGTCTGATACTTTTTCATTATAAATGTTTAGGTAAAATTTCAAAATTCCTTATGAATATGAAGGAATACAGCAGGTGGGTGTTGGATAACAACCACAAAAATATGTCTTGATACACTAAAATGTTTCACTTCAGTAAGTTGCTTTATATTCATTTTCACACACTCAATATAAACAACTCACATATCTTTATTCCAGTTACTTACACTTCCTCCAGAATAGAGAAAAATAAAGCAATATATAAAAACTATTTACATTTTTTACAAAAGCAATTTCTGAAATTGGAATTGCTATGATAGGTAATTGTTAACGAAAAGTAACTTAGAAAATGTGAAGGCAGAGACACAGATTATTTATGCCTACTAGAAAGACACTTGTAGCTTCAACAAAATCTGAGGGCCAGCATCAAAATTAGCAACACAACCCATTGCAAAAAACAAACAAACAAACCAACCAAACCACCAAATATGGAAATCGTACTTAATAAAAAGAGATTTTAGCATAACGCTGAATAACAAGCATGAGACTATTTGACACTATAAATCCCTTAGTTAACCAGGCCTCATGTGAAATACTATTTTTAAAACCTGTAAGCATCACATTTAGGATTAGACAACAGAAAACCAGATATAAGTACATAAGACCAAAAGAAGTGAAATAGCCCACAGATGAACAAAGACAGCCTGCAGCCAAGGACTTGGAAAACATAGGCAGAAGTCTCTGTTCTCCTACAGGCTTTGCATGACTCCAGCCAGTCATTTCAAAAACAGCCTTGCAGTGTGGCTGAGACAATCTGTCAAGGGTGAAGTTTCCTGACACACTCTCTGCTGAAACAGGGGACATTCTGACCTTCTTCAGCAACAACCACCTGTGGCACATTTTTGTTCAATTTCTTGCTCCAGCACAGATGCTTACCTGAGCACTGTAAGCTGGGCAAGGAGAAATCCCTGCTAGAAACTGCTCAAAGCTTTGTTGCAGAGTTCGTTGTCCCCTGGTTTAGGGGCCTTAGGCAAGCGTGTCATCAGGCAGTGCTGGCACACGGGAAATGGTGACAACACACAGCTAAGGCACGTGAACTGAATCCTCCTCTTCACAGTCAGAGCGGCACTACCACAGTGCACCCTCCAGGGCTGGCATCCATCTCCTCCTCCTGAAACTTTCACCCTCTCCAAGCTCCTCTTCTCCAGCCTCTGTCACCTCTCCTCTTTCATCTCAGCTGCTCATGTGACAGCAAAAACCATAATGTCAGTCAAGAAGAGTCAGATTATTTTAGAGAATTAAATAGAAAGCGTTTGGTTCCCCTATTCATTTTGCCCAGAACGCATTAGGGAATTCTTCACAGACTGTGGGGTGGCAACTGTAACTATTAATGGTAGGGGAGATCAAGGTGGTGTGTACCACAAGCTTTTACTTCTTCAAGCCAGCTTATCTCCACTCTTGAAAGAATAAAATCATAAATAAGAGACCCATAAAAAGATGATAATAGTACCTCCAATTTTTTGAGAGATGTTATGCGGATAAATACATTAAGGATTATGAGATGTGCAAAAGCTATAGTAATAGGGGATATAGAGGTAGCTAAGATAGATAAACTGCTATAAAAATGCAGAGAGACTTTTAAAAGAAACATCCAGCTATGTAGAGAGCACAGTACTTTTGTAGTTACTATTTATGTGCCATCTGTGAACAAGGAAAGTACTTAAATCAGTTTTGCTCATGCTTGAGCTGGGGAAATAATGCAAAATAGTTTCTTGTAAACCATCATCCAAATGTAAATTTTTCTTGATTGCCTCCCCATTTTGTTGACCCATTTTATACATATACTATAATACAGATACATGCTTGTTTGTCTGAACAGTCAAATGTATGAAAGGAACATGCATTTCCCAAGTATTTGATAACTCCTCTGTGGGTTTGGGAGAGGGAAAAACTACCACCTAACATAGGACATCAATCCCAGACAGCAAACAGCAAGTTGGGTGTAGGAAAGAACTAACACAATAGTTATTAGATAGCTGCATGCACCCAGACAGACAGTCAGCCAAAACACGTTCTGTCTAAACTATTCTCATGATAATTTTTTAGCAAGAAAGGCTTCTGTTCCTGTGAGTTTCTACACAGATAATTCATTATCAGAATAAAAGGACCATATTCATTGAGTTGCTTGCTTCAAATAGATTTTCTCCAGCTCCAGTTCAGAAACAATAGCACCAACAATACTGCGAGACTATAAAGACATAGTAAAATGCTATAAACCAAGCCTTGATTTGCTTGTGTTCCTGCTGTGCTGTTCATGTGGCTTAAGTAGCTCAGTGACAAGGTGTCTTGTGGGAAATAGGAAACAGTTAGGGTGAAGGGAGATACAAATCCTGCTCACTTAAATGACTTGGGTATTTTTACAGGGTTTGTTCAGTTGGAAAGCATCCCTGCTCCTTGGAAGGGAATCCTCAGAAGGTTGCCCTCTATGAAGCAAAACAGAGGTGGAATGACAAAAATAGGAAATGATCACTTCATAGGTGAGAGTAAAAACCAATACAATTTATTTTTTGGTAATGGCTTAAGAATATTTAGATTCCAGGAAACTTTTCCTTCTGTTTCATGTTTCTGTTTTCACAGATTAACACAAAACTACAAAAATGCCCAGAGTTCCATTTCTGCTCTGTGGACCTTAGCCACCATTTTAGCAATAGAGAATATCATCCCACTGGGAAAGAAAAATATATTTATAGAAATAAAGAGTCTCTGCTTGATGAAATTCCTTGTGAGATGCCCTGCAACAAGTGCCATTCTCTCATTAAATGACCAAACCAATATCTTTCAAGAAAATTGGTTTTATGGTTTGGGTTTGTTGGTTGATTTTTTTTTTCCCCCTGAATTATGAACAAGGTTATACAATACAAACACTGATTGCTCAGGTGGATGAGCTAAACATAAAGTGGTTTTAAACATTCACATTGTCTTTCTTCCCCTCTCCCCCCACAGCTTCATTAGATTGGCCAGAGTTGGTAAGTGCTTCCTTATAATTCCCATTTTGTCAGCACCACAATATCACTGCAGTATCTGCCACTAAGAGACAAAAAAATGAGTAGGAAGGAGCTGTCAAATAAAAAAGATCTTAAAGACTGTAAATCACCATAGTATGAAGTATATGGTGAGAGTAATCATTAAAAACACATCAATCAGTGGGAGCAGTTTCGTTAAGAGGAGAGAGAACCACCAAAAGAAAACAAAAATTGATTATGTTGAAGGTCTTGAGCACTATAGAGACAAATACTCCTAAAAATGGCCCTGAAGCACTGTGTGAGGTGGCACAGAGGCCTAGCCCAGCATGAATTTCTTCAGACACTGCTCATAATTGGGCTTTTTCTTTTCACTGTAAAAGAAAGATGTCAATTTCCCAATTCTATTCAGAATCCTGGCTCTCATCACAAAAGAAGGGCTCGTATTATATTATGCATTTGCTGAACTAGACCATCTTCAGGGCACTTAGGTGCCTGCTGGACAGATGGTACATCCCTCAGCTGTTTGAATATGAAAACTCAAAGAGTTCCTAAAAGCACCAGGGAAATAAAGAGACAGTCAAGAGGAAGTGAGAGGGCAGAAAAGATCAAAAGGGCTGAGCAGTAGACAGTTTCAAGGTATTTTCTTAATCAACAAATCCGTACATGCTGGAGGGTGAGCCCTGCACCACTCAGCTCTTGTTTTCTAACTGAGGATGCCTCATTCTTATATTACACATCTAAGAGAATGCTCAGGAAGCACTTCTTTTGCACTACAGCTTTACAGCACCAGGAGAAACAGAAACAACATGATGTAGAGGAACTTCGTAAGTCCTAGGCAAGACCAGAGCTATAGTCATTGGCTAATAAACCACTATATCCTTGTGATTCTTGACTTCATGGAAGATTTGCTGCCCCAAACATGACTATAATCTGTGTAGGTCACCACAAATATGGATAGAGATAATTTTCAACAGCAAAAGCTTTTCCAGTATTTTTGGAAGACATCCTTTCCAAGGTTTTTAGTCTTACTGTCATAACCCTATGGTTTTTTTTTTCGTGATTCCAGAACAGGTTTATGTCTCATATTACTTGCAGCTCTTTTGAAATCTGGGTGTCAATTCTCTTCAACAGGAGGGATTTTCAGCTCATCTCAGCAGGCACGTAGAAACCTCAACTTGAAAAAATATAGAGCCTATGTTTAAGGCAGAAAATGACAGTTTTAATTTTTTTTAAGGACTATACTTACACCCACTGAAAAACCTACAGTTCAGGAACAAAGCTGAAATGCAGTTAGTAGGGAGGAAGACGTTTGACATTTGTTTGGATTTGGTCCCATTTTTACAGCAAGCAATTAGCATTTCATTGGATAACTGGCACCTCCCAGGGCAAGGCTGTTCCTCAGGACAACAGTGTCACAAAGAGAAGCAAAGAAACACTATTTTCCCTGACGAGGTTTGTCTCAGTTTGAGACAAGTTTAGGAGGAAAACGCTCTGGAATGAACATCTCCCCCAAAGATAGGTTTTTGGCACTCCGTCCCCCACAGATGCAAAAGGAATTTCTTGGAGGAAAGCGAAAAAAACTATCTATTTAATAAGCAGAGTGCCAGCAGGGCACAGAAAAACAATGAGTAACGTTAGATATTAAACCTCCTCAATGCGGAGAAAGCTGGTGGATTTAGAGCTCTGTCTGTAGCTGGCTCGGCCCCTCTCAAGCCCCAAGGCCAGGATGCAGATTCCTGCCCCATAGCTGCATGGGCATCCCTTTACATGCTACCTTCATTGCTGTGAAAATTCATTAGACACAAGAGATTTTAAAAAACATGTCACTGCTGGGTTATGGTTTTTTTTAATTGTTAAGACTGATAGAGAAACTCACATCACCCAAATGGGCACTACCAGATCTTGTACACTACAGTTAGCAAAAAGTGCATAAATATCCACCACTCCTTGCTCTCCTATTTGTCCAGATCCGTTTATTACAAACAAATAATCCAAAGATACCTGAAGTTCCGCATCTCTTCTCCCTGCATAAAGATAGCCAGCACCTGAAAGTGATAGCAATACTTGCAGCCTGTGAAGCTGAGCAGTAGATTCCATCCTCCTGATGGGATTATACGGAATATTATAGGCAAAAGTCTTCTTTATTCTTCTGCATTTTACTGTACAGGTATACACAAACACTATGGAAAAAGATTAGGAAAATAGTATATAGTACAAGGATTTTGAGGAGGGAGAAAGCTTTTGCATGTTGAAAAATCTCTACAAAAGATCTGCAAAGGCACAAGGTTTGGTTAATGTGGTTTTGGAAGTGTCTGATCAAAGATATGGGAGTAAAAATGAATGTGCACTGAGAAATAAGGCAGCAGACCATATTAGTCTATTCAGTTACATGACAGTGATAATTGATGTAAAGTAAGCAAATACATTAATGACAGTCACAGGGGAACAGAAACAGAATTTATAAATAGATTTAGTCTGTTAAATAAACAAAGGGGAACAATCAGCAATGATTACAAACAGCTTATTTAAGCAGTCTTTAATAAGCTCAATGGCTTGGAGAAGACAAGCCTTTTTAAAACTGATAAAAATCAGCTTCTTCATTGGGGGAATAGTTAAGAACCATCTATAAAACCCTGAGGGTTAATTTGGTCCCACTGTAGTAAAATGGAGTTTATAAATTACTTTAATTTTGCCCTCTAAGTATTAGCTAACATTCAGCTTCTAGTAAAAGCAATAGCCATCGACCCCAATAGGGAATATTTCTTTTGATCTTCCAGTAGTTCTTCTGGTGAGGGTAATGTTCCACTTCCGCTGGAATTTCTGAAGTTGTGAGCTTAAGCTTCTAGGGAAAGACTTGCTGTGACACACAACCTGCTAGAGGTGAAATATTATAGACAGAGACTCTGAACGCTGCAATGAAGGAATTATGTTCTCACTTGCTCTTTATACTCAAAATGTTTCTCTGTTCTCTCATGCATCTACCTGTCAGGCTGTCTCTGCCACCTAGGGCAAAGTTAGATCCGATGGGGCTATCACAGATAAGCATCAGTACAAACAGGCTCAGCTCACCAGCAGGGAGGAGAGCGCCTCAAACAAACCTCTAAGTTTCACGTAACAGAGCACCCCATCACTAAGCCTGACCTAGCTCCATATCTCAGTCCTTCTACAGCCTGTTTCCTGGGGATTGCTCCTGTTGCATTCAGTCTGCACACAAGAATGACTGGTGGAAATGCAGTTCAGCTGAATTCTGGATAATGCCGCAGGGAAAAGAAGTGGAAAAAAAACCCCAAAACCCAGACAAACAAACAAGAAAAAAAGACCTCATAGAGAATAAGTTAGAAATGTTGTGATGTGTAGTTATTACATGAACCCCTACCTGGAAATCAACTGTCAGAGCTGGAGGCAGCAGATTTGTGTACATTCAGCCTGCCTCCCAGGATGACCAGGCTTCCACCTCTGACTAACCTGAGCAACTCCCTCCAAGCACAATTCTAGCTCTGAAAAAGCTAGCCAACAGCACGCGTGCATTTCTTACAGCTCCTAGGGGGATTCATTCAAAAAACTTTACAGTGTGGCCTAACAATTTGGAAAGAACAGGGAAGAAAGTGGAAGTGTCCCATGACTTCTGCTTGGGCTCCAGGGATGAGGAACATAGAAGAATATCAGGCTTACTTCAAAATGCTTTACCTTCCAAGCTTCCATGAAATTCCTGTCACAACACTGTCATACCCAATTAGTTTAAAAAAAAAAAAAAAAAAAAAAAAAATTATTTCTTACCAATTTT